>KL257036.1:50530-68937 GCA_000699545.1 Podiceps cristatus
CCTTCTCTTTTTTCTATGTAGGGTTATTTTAATCTTTGACGGAGTCACCTAGATCTCACTAGTAAAACTGTTCATTGAATAGCAGAACTGGGGAAAAGCAATGTTCCCTGGACCATGTTGCTTTGCCAGACTTACTCTCTTCTGACTGTTAGTGAGGTAGTTCAAACTAGTGGTTGCAGTTATCCATCTTCAGATGGAAGAATCAAAATTAATCTTTAAAACAAAAGAAATGAGAAAGGGATATTGATCAGATTACAGATGAGGACTGAGATGAAGGACTAGGGTAGAAAAACCTAATACTTGTGTCCAGTCTCTTTAATGCCACTGCAGATTTGTACACCTCTGTCAAGACCCGCTCAAAAGCACACTTAAGTCAATAGAAATAGTCCTAATAAAGTTGATTATTGCTTTTAGAGGTGACTGAAGCGGTGGCGAAGGGTAGAAGTGGTCCCTGGTCATTGCTGCAACCTATCTGCTGTTTCTAGATGCTGATGGCTCCTGCTTAGTCTAATTCTTATGTTAAACCAGCAAAATCTCTGCCCATCCTGTAGCTTTCTGTTTTTCAGAATCTGTTTCTACTCTTAACTGCATTCCCATGCAAACATTAAACTCATCTCTAAACTCTGCTGCTTCTCTTACCTAACTAACTGAAAATTACTTTTCTGTCTGTGCTGATTTATTTTCCCCTTTTAGCTAAAGAACTTATCTTCCTTTCTGCTTCTCTGCTACCACTTCTTCTTGCCTGCTCCTTTTAATTATTTCCCAGACTTTCTGCATGAATCTTTATTTCTTTCCTGCAAAATTTTCTCACCGCTTCTGCCCAGGGCCCTCAGCTGTCTCCCACATATTTACACTACAGCCTGCAATATTTTCCTTTTTCAGATATGACTAATGTTGTTTTGCTGACCCTCCAAACACTGCAGAAGTACCCTTTTTCTCAAAAGATAAACCTCCTGGGTCTCTGTGCATTTTTTCTCGCACTATATATATTTTTCTTCATGTGTCTATACATATACACACACATATACATATGCATATGCATATACATCCTCATACACATACAGACACACACACATTTTTTCTCACACCTATTTATATTTTTCTTCATGTGTATATACATATACACACACATATACATATGCATATGCATATACATCCTCATACACATACGGACACACACACAATCTGGAATCCTTAGTGGATATTTCAAAGTAGTGGAGAATATTATGGTATTTTGATGGACCAGCTTTTTTACTGAAACTTTTCAAGTCAAATTGGAGAAGCATTAGGAAATACGCTATAGGATCCTACTCTGATTTCGAGAAGCTGTGTGGGTCTAAAGAGGGAATAAAAGACTTCTAACATTTTTTGGATTATGCAAGACTATGGTTACGCTTCTAGCTGTGTCCATCCAGATTACATCCAGAGAGAACTAATGCAAAAAGGGCCTTAAGACATATCTTCTTTCTGAACAAGAAATAAGCTGGTTTAGTTTATCAACATTCAAGAACATATATTTGTCTTGAACTTTGTATGCCCTTTCATTTGATACTTGAAGGACTTACTAGGTATTGAGCATAGTTTTTACTGCTTCAAAATGAAAAAACTCATTTTACTTGAGCAAAGGAACAGTTACATACTAAACCTTTTTGGTAAAGGGATTCAAAATCTGCTGAATAAGAGTTGTTTAGCTTGTGTAGAATTATGCAGTAATTGTCCCCTGCTATTGGGTTCAGATGGCTGACTGATGACAACCATGGTCTTCCTTCAAGGCTGTGCCAGTAAGTCCTGCTGTTTTCTGAGGATGGCCAAGCTGAAACATCACTGGATAGCACTCTCAGGAGTGGGACTTGCTGGTCTGATTGGACTTCATCTTGCCCAGCTTTGAGAGCACTTGGCTCAGAGGTGGCAGGAATGAACTACATGTTATGGTCTTCATGAGGCGTAGCCAGGTCTGTGGGGTGGGAGGTTTGGCTGGAGCATGCCCGAAACACCTGGGTGCTCCAGGTATGTTTCTCACACAACAGAGGAGGTATCTTCCATCTCCTTCTCTTAATGATGTAGCTTATTGAGCAGAAAAACTTGACAAGCTTGTAGAGCTTCCCAGGAGGGTTCTCAAGAAGCACAGCTCTCCCCAGCAGGCTAAGGAACAGCCACTGTCAGTTTGCAGGTCAGAAACCAAGCAGTGCTCTTGGAGAGGCAGCTAAAATTTCCCTTGTCCACTAGCAGTGATACCTACATCATCAGTGTTTTTCCATTACCAGAGTATCCTCACCTTACGTTATGCTGGTTAATGGAAACTTGACTGTAAGTGTGTCTTTGTTTTTATTGTTAGAATAAGCACTTAGACCTCTACAAGCTTTTAGCTGAGGATCTCTGTAGTCATCAGAAAACTCTTCCAGTGAAATAAGGAAGCCTAATTACAATTTGGGAAAATGAATCACTGCAAGTTTAAGTGGCCTACTAAAGAAAATATGGCAAGACAGTTACAGAGCCAATAACAGAACCTGGGAGTGGCGGTCACCTTTCCTAATCATTTGAAACAGTCCAGGAAAGGTGAAAGATTGTATTTTATGGAACAAATTAAGACTGAGCTTTATATATTTATGAAGAGCATTTTCAGATGTGGTGCCTGACACAGCAGGAAATTGCATTCAATGGTTTTGGAGGTCCCTACCAAATTTTCCCTGTGACAGGTCATTCCATTATTGCCCACTAAAGACTTTCTTACACCTTTCTCTGAAGCATCCGACACTTAATTCAGAGATAGGATATTGAACTAAATGGATCACTAGTTTGATCTATTATGTCAATTCTTATGTTCTTAGAGATGCAAACAGTATGTAGGGCATAGGTTTTTCTTACTGTACACAAAGTCAAATGTAAGTACTGACCGTGGTAAGGGAGAACTGGCTCAGAGACGAGGAAAGCTGTCGAAGCTCACACCATTTTGTGGCTGTTCAAGAACTGAAGCAGAAGTTTACTTTGTAGAAAAAAGCCCCATGTACACTGTAAATGTTGTTGGCCATGTGACATCACCATATTCTTCCACGAGCAGAAGTCATTTTCTTCCGTGCCTATATTTGATTTCAATTAAAAGAAGACAGCTTGCTTAATCTTTCCTAAAAGTTGATATGGTATATACCTGAGTGAACTGGCCAATTTCCCTTATAAATTATGTATAAAATCCACAACTGCATTCTGTCTCAGAAACTCAGAGGAAAATTCAATTTCTCTTTTAGCTTATATTTTTTCATGGTTCTTGGGATATTCATTTCATATTTTCTGCTCATTTTTATAAATGTCTTATTTATTCAAGCTCTTCATAGAGGAAAGTAATGCCATGCATTGCTGATTTTATTACTTTGGACAGTTTACAATATCGCTTCAGAACCTAACATGTTAATTGATTTAAAAATTTCTATAAATTTCAGCCATGCTTTGGGATTGTACAGGGACACTTTTTGAAATGTCTTCTATGACCCTGATGGAGTTTATCTAGAATCATAGAATCCCTTGGTTGGAAAGGACCTTTAAGATCATCGAGTCCAGCCGTGCCTGACCACCACTAACCCATGTCCCTGAGCACCTCAGCTCCCCGGCTTTTAAATCCCCCCCAGGGATGGTGACCCCACCACCTCCCTGGGCAGCCTGTTCCAGGGCCTGACAGCCCTTTCAGTGAAGAAATGTTTCCTGATATCCAACCTAAACCTCCCCTGGAGTAACTTGAGGCCGTTTCCCTTTGTCCTCTCGCCTGTTACTTGGGAGAAGAGACCCACACCCGCCTCACTACAACCTCCCTTCAGGTAGTTGCAGAGAGCGAGAAGGTCTCCCCTCAGCCTCCTTCTCTCCAGGCTGAACCCACCCAGCTCCCTCAGCCGCTCCTCACAGCACTTGTGCTCCAGACCCCTCCCCACCTTTGTTGCCCTTCTCTGGACTCTCTTCAGTATCTCAATGTCTTTCCTATACATCTAGATGTGCTTAGCTTTTCTTTTCCTCCTCTCTTCCTAGCAGAGATACGAGGGGAATAAACCGCTGCTGTCCAGGCTCCTGTCTAGGGACAGTAGCATAGGGTCAAATTTAAATGTATGATCCCAAGTCCTACATTCTGTCTCTTAAAAGTAGGGACATCCGCCTAGTATTATTACACCCCATATTTCTTGTTGCTCAACAGTGAAGTCCCTGTTCCAAACACATGATTCTGTAGCACTTCAAACTATAGAGCCTATATCGTATAGGTACCATATATTTTATATTAAAATACATGACTGCAAGCTTTATTGATCATGTCTGCAGTACATAAATGCCAACAAAACACAGAACTCTCAGTGTCCCTTTCCATTGTGCAATGGTCTCAAAGAAAAACCTGGAAAGAATTCAGTGAGAGGAGGTTCATCCCAGGTTACTGCAAGCCCTCACTCCTAATTACAGAGATTTCCCTGGGACATTGCAAGTATATCAAATTCTGTTTGAGTGGAAGCACAACGGACTTAATCTGGGGCTAAAGGTCTGCAAATGAGTGAGGAAACAATTAAAGAGGATTCAAAGTGATATTATCAAGGAAATATTCCTCATGGAAAATACTTTTTCTTTTTTTCCCCCTTTGGGATGCTGACATTTGCAAATAGTATTTCCAGCAATGTTTATGTCAGGAATAAAACATAACAAAGCATCTGCTTCCTGTATTTCCCATGCCACAAACACAGCCTATTATTACATGAGTAATTCCAATATCAAGTTGCAGTGCAATGTTATCTATTACCACATTGACATATATGTATGCATATGCATACATGTATGTATATGTATATAATGCATATATTTGCATGACATCTGTATTGCACAATAATAGTATTTCCGAGGAAAAAGATTGTTCTAAATATTGTTGTTATAAAAGCACCGAGATTATGTAGCCAGGTTTTGGGCCTCAACATGGTTAAAGCAAAAAATAATATGAGTTGGTCTTCACCTTACAAGTCTTGCTGTTTTGATTAAAAAATTAAACAAAACCAAAATCCCAAGAAATTCAGGCAAGCACAGCATATACAAATAGCATCTGTGAAGAATGACAGTTCTTCTGTGGTCTTGTTTATTTTTACATAGTTTTAGGATGTTTTATTTATTTGGCATTTGACAATTGGGTTCTCAGTAAAATATTTACTGAAGGAAAAATTAAGCAGACAGAAGTGTCATAAAGTGGTCAGGGCTCTGCTGTTAGGTAAAGGCCTGGGTGGACATCAGGTCAGGAGCCCAGGCAAGTCCAAATGGAGATGGCCAGGTGGATCTCCATAGCCTGTGGTTAGACTTCTGGGTATCTGCTGTCTAATTCTCCTGATTTCCTTACATGCAATGAACCAGTTGTGTCTGCCTGTGGCTCAGACATGAATCCATTTGCATATAAGGGCTCTTCTGCCATTAATGAAAGGATTTTTGACCCTCCCCTGTGTAGGATTTCTAAGAACATATAAACACATAACTTACACCTGTAAGCCATCCACTCAGTTAAGCTCACCTTTCCGGTAAGATATCTAGTAAGACAAAATATCTATATAGGCCCTGTTGCATGGGCTGTCTGCAGCATACATCTAACATTATCCCATCAGGATGTCTAAATGTTTTGTTTGCATTATATTACTTAGAATTACTTAGAATTTCCCCAGATGAGAGCAGAGGGCTAAGGAAGACGTGATACGTGCTTTCAATATCAAAATGTGCTTTTCAAGTGGCCAGAGAGGAAAGCAATTTCAATGTTCAGCTTCCACACCTTCTCTTAAGAGTATTTTCAATTTAATTAAGACTCTATTTTATCTATGAGTACTGTATTGGCTCTAACATCTACCTGCTGATGTTAAGTCACAGGAGGGCCTTTCCTTGGATTTGCTTTCTCCATTTGTTCCTTGTTGACCTGGGAAATTGCTGAATGAAGGGCTTCTCATTGCCCATAAATATCATTGGTCATACTGTATGACTGTGGAGTCTTTATTGGTTTGGTTTCTTGGCTCTGGCTCCCCTTTAGAATTGAAGTAGAAAATTTGAAGTTCTTTTTGTTATGTGTTTTGTTTTGTTTGTTTGTTTGTTTGTTTTTTTAACTCTGTCTCAGTTACCACCTGCAGAACAATGTACATGTAACTAATTTGTGGGGGTTTTGAGGCATCTCAGCTATGCTGGGCATGGTAGCTCAGAACTTAGTGCTAGCTTATCACCTTTGCTTTGTACAGTACATTGCCTAATTACATGGAGTTTATTCTTGTCTTGCAAAGGGTGCCAAAAGGTTGTAATATGAGCTCTGTTCACCTCTGCATTTACCCTTCTTTATTCCCAGAAGTAAAGTTAGCAGAAAGCTTTCTTTTTGGTTGTATGCCACCATTCCCCTGTGAAATTTTAGAATATCTTCCAAGTGAAAATAATGGAAAGAACAAAGTCCCCGGTGAAATTCCTGAAGTTTCACTGAATTTTGTTCTTTATGTGCCAATACACAGTTTCACTGGATCAGACATTATTTTTTTGGTGCTGGGGAAAGAAAAGGACATGAGAACAAATACGGTGGTGTGCATGTTGTTTGATTCCTAGAGGTAAAGCAAACAAACAAAGGAAGAAACAAATAAATTCAAATAAAGAAAGAATTACATCTTAGAGTTAGCCCTCTGGAGAAGCATGTGCAAATCCTTCTCTTTAGGTCTCATTTACTTCGTTCTTACTTTTTGTGTTCCTTGGGGAACAGGATTTCTTATGATAAGGGAAATTTCAGCTATTGCTGACAAACAGGATTAGTTATAAATTGACATGCTAAAAACTAGTGGAGGATCTGGGAAAGAGGTGAATTTTGATGACAGCTATCTACACTACTACATTTTAATTATTACTGTTATTATTGATGAAGGGCTAATCTAGCATGAAAAAATATGAGAATTTTTAATATTTTCACAAAACATTATAGTAGTAATAACAGAATTGTAGTACATATTTTTGAATAAATAAATGCAACAACAACAAATATTTTCACCAAAGGCATTTCAATATATTTTCTTGGATTTTGTTTATTTGCTTGCTTGGGGTTTATTTTCCAAAGAGTAGTGGGATCAGAAAGGAAAAGCTAGTTCATTTTGCCTTTGTAGGCCTGAGCACACATACATGCATGGGCACTAGATGTACTTTTGAACCTTGAGAATATCATAGTGTTTTTTGGAAGATCAACTTTGTAAAACTACTCTATTGCCACAGCATTATACCTTGGGTTACTTGCCCAGGAAAACTGAAAGTATGTCTGAAGCAAGTGCACATATGACCATCTAGAAATCAATTTTAAAATGGAAACACACACTTGAAAATTATCTCCTGCCTTTAGCTGGAAAAATTCAATCCCTGTCTTGAAATTCATCTTTGTTCTGTTAAACATTTCTTGTTTCATTCCTACAGTGGCTGCCCTTTATAGCTGATTGGAATAGTAAACAATCTTTATCATTTCATAGGTATGAAAATAAATTCTATCCTCCCCATTTTCAGAGAAGGATCATTTTCACTAAAGCAAGGTATCATGATCTGCACCCTTCCAGTGCAGCAAGGGGACTTATTCCCAGAAGGAGCATCACAAGAGTACATCTATACATGTACTTTCTCCACTTATAGAGATACTTACTTTTTTGGTTGATCTCTTAGAGAATCTAACGACTCTGCAGGTAATATAACACACACTTCTCTCTAGGACATTCATAATACCATAACATTTCAGCTTGGACTGTTTTCCTGGTTTCAGCCAGGACAGAGCTAGTTTTGTTTTCAGCAGCTCCTGTGTTTTGGATTTAGCATGTGAAACAAGGTGACAGCACGCTGCTGGTGTTTGTTGCAGTTGAACGATCAAGGACACTTTGCAGTTTCCCAAGTTTTGCTGATGTGCAGGTGCAAAACCTGGGAGGGCACGGCCAGAAGAGTTGATCCGAACTGGCCAAAGAGAGTGTTCCGTACCATAGACAGCATGGCCAATGTCAGTGAGGGTCAGCCATTGCACCCTGGCTCTGCTTCCTTGTTCAATTCATTTTCTGTTCATGTTCCCTTCTTCTTACCTTAGTTGTTTTGTTTCGTTTTCCATTTGAGCTTGTTCATTCATTCATCTGTTGGTTCCCTCACTCGCTCTCTCTGGACCTTGCTGTTCTGGGATGGCTGCGGGGGAATATCCCTGTTCCCTGCCTGCTGCTCAGGATGGGCTGTGTCAGTCCTCAGGTGGTGAGAATTTGTGCATCATTCATTTTATATATTCTATTATCCTTATATAGTATTATTATTAATAATGTATTTTCATCATTGCTCTCCTGGTCAAGTGCTTTTATCTCAACGTGCGAGCGAGCGAGCTCTCTCCATTTCTCCTCCTGACCCCATCAGGGAGGGGAGGAGTGAGTGAGTGGCTGCGTGGTCCAGTTACCGTTTGGGGTTAAACCACGACAACTGTCTGAAGAATTACACTGCAGCAAGAGAAATTTACAGCTTCATTAGGAATAATGCCACAGCAATCAGTAACCCTCTAATCTTTGTGTGTGGTGACAGAATAACCAAATTAAATCTCTGCTGCTCTGGAGCTGATGTACCAACCATTATCTAACACCAATGCCAATGGCTGATAGCTCTCTCCACATGCATTTCCCAGTCAACCCAGCTGTACTCAGTTACATGAGTTGGGAATAAAGTGTTTCAAATGTCATGGGTGCACCTAACTCAGTGATGCTTTTCTTTCATTAGCATTGGAAAGAACAGTGGCATGGAAATAGAGGATAAGGATAATTCAACTGCTCCAGGTGAGACAGATTGGCTGTGTTTATACTAGAAAATTCAAGTGGGCCTGGGCACTGAAACATGATGATATTACTAAATGACTGGACTGTTCCTTGGCATGAATGTGGCCCGTTTCAATTTGCAATCTCCCAACTGGTTTGAAAAGTCATAGAGTTTACCAGCATAAAGACAGACCACTCCATGCCAGTTGGCCTCAGAGCTCAGGAACATTTAATTTAGTGGTGCAGACATACCCTCTGGGTCCATGTGCTGTCTGGGACTGAACTCAAGTTAATAAGTCCTTCCACTCAGACCTGTGCTTAAGTCCACCTGGTGCCACAGTGTGCTGGGTGAAAACAACCCAGGATTTCACTCTTGTAGCCTTCAGCTTCAATCTGTTTTGTAACGTAGATACAAAATACCAGCCACAAAACTTATCATGCATCATGCATACCCCACTGAAATTGATGCACCCTAATGATGACAAGGAAAAGCTTGTGGAAAGCTTCGAGCTTCAACATACTGTTTACCACTAAGAAAAACCTGAACCTTTCCTCCTGTGCAGTAACCCAGAATGGAGGGTGGGATGGTGTTTGTCCATTCAATCCGCTCTGATTCCATGGTGCTGTGGGAATTTGCCTCCCTTTCTCAGGGCTGGCTCTGCCAATGAACAGAAAGACTTCTCTGAGGATGTCTGCTCCTATTTTGCTCCCCAAAATAAAGTCTTTGGACAAATGCTATTATAAAGCAGTGTGTGCTTCTGTATTTAAGAAGAAAATTGCAGTGAGGGAGAATGAAGTAAGAGATTGCAAAACATCTTGTGTTACCTGTTAAAACACAATGAATCAATGCAGCATGCAGAGGTCTCAGATGAGACATTATCAGGACTTCTGTAGGCAAAGCCACCAGTGAAGTTTGTGCACCAACTGGTAAATGTCTGTCTATCTGGGTGGGCTGCGCCGGTCGCATTGGGGATGTTTGCATTGGAAATTCTCTGCTGCTTGTAAGCAAATATGCATTTCTCTCCCATCTGCCTTGGGAAAGGCTGGTCAGATAATTCACATTACACTGGCTTGGTGAAGCTTTCCCTGACAGGCACATCATGCCGGTTGGATTTGATTTTTACAGACAGGTACCCTGCCTTTGGCAATAGCTTTCGCTGCTGTGAGTTCAGTTGAAACTGAGCTTGCTCCTTCTGTTGGAAGAGAACTGGGGAGATGCACTATATAGAGTCACTCATTACAGCAGTACTGACCTTGCTTGACCAGAGTGTACTGACACTGTGGCAGGCTGCTTCCATGGTTTTGGACTCTCTGAGGAAGAGCAGGGACATATAGGAGAAACGTCTTGTCTCCCCCATGCAGGCCTGCAAGCCTAAGACTTAAGGTAAATTCATCAAGGAAGAGTTAACATAATATAAATATATATTTTTAAAGGATTGTAGCTAAAGCAACTATTAGAACTTCTGTTCCACAGATCTCATCTGTACCCCCTTCAATTCAGCAGAGAGCATTAGGTTTGTCAGTCCCTATCCTTATATACCCACAGGACTCAGGAGATTCTGCTGCATTGATTTCATGGCCATATTTGGAGTAAGAAACATTTTGGAGCAGAATAATGACAAAATGGATGTGAAACAGGTGATGAAGAACTGCATCCTGATGACTGTAAAGCCCTCATTAGGCACTATACTGTGGAGTCATCCTTATTAAAAGTTGATGAGAAGACCAGCAGATAGCAGCAGTACCCTGAATATGTTGTTTTCAAGCATCAGTTTTAATTTTTTAATGTTGGGGTTTTTTTGTTTGAGCTTTGGGTTTGTTTGTTTTGTTTTGTTTTTTATTAATGTCATCTCTATGATTTTTACAGGACCTGACTCCTCATATTAAACTCTTAGGGATGATAATGTTGCTTTCCTGTTGGGAAAGAAAAGTTGTGCTTATCTGCCAAGGCAACTAAGCCTGCTGCTGCAGGCACTGCTCTGTGTGAGTAACATTTACCCCTGCAAATAGTATCTGTGCTAACCTTCTTCACAGGAGAGAATTTCACACACCAGCCTTTACATCATGTGCACACCTTCCCAGCTAATCTCTACCCAATGTGGGGTTTTCTGCCTCTCCCTCTGCAGTTAATAGGTATTGCTAAATGATGCTGGCCAGAGACTTCTGCTGAATGTCTGCTTACTGACTGAGAAACGAAATGCTTTCTCATGATTTATCATCATTTTCACTTATCTCCCTGTATAGGAGATAACAAGTGACAGAAGAATTTGTAAGCATATTCTAACAGTCTTTAAAGGAGAAACCAAGTGATACAACCAGGCATTGGCACTATGGGGAACAAATTTGGTACCAGCTTCACCATAACTGTTAATTTGTACCCTCTAAGAGAGAGTGGTTAAGGTTAAGTTAACTCACGTTTGCTGACAGATGTTTTGGGATAAGGACGTGCATGCAGCTACCTTCTGATGCTTTGTAAGTTATTACCCTGAGGTGACTGGCTTGTGTGTCGGAGTCCTTAACCACATTAAGGCAGACTAACTTCCCTAATGGAAGTTACAGAGGGTGTTGGAGGCAAAGGTGCTGATATAAAAGTGGGGGAGATTGCTGTTCAAGTTTTCCATTAAAGTGCAAGTTTGATGAAGCTGGGGTGTGTATTGCTTTTGGGCATCTGTCAGAGAGGGAAGTGAAAGCCCTACGGAGCACTGGAGCATGTCATTGGCAGTGTTGTAGGCAATACAGCAGTGGAAAGGATTGCACAAACTGCTTTTACACTCTCTTAACATGTTCATCTGGATGGGCTGTGTTTTGTCTTCACTGAAACAACAGGGACAGGGGAAGAAAGGTAAAACAGAGAGGGAAGGGAAGGGAAGGGAAGGGAAGGGAAGGGAAGGGAAGGGAAGGGAGAGGGATCAGAGGGGAGGGAAGGGGGAAGGGAGGGAGGGAGGAAGAGGAATGAAGGTGTAACTTCTATGGAAAAGTAATTCAGAATTTGTGCTGGTTTTTTTTTTTTTTTTTTTTTTTTTTCCTCACAAAACTTTCCATTAAAAAATGAGGAGGCAGTTAGTGTTGTTACAACAACTGCAAGAAAGGGTCAGTGAGAGTTGGAGGCCAGAAGAAAGTGAGGTGCCACCGTCTGTTGGAAATTACAAATCTGCTTTTAGGGGTGAAATAATCTCACCCATGTCCTGGGTGAAAGAAAGGCATTTCCTTTCTTATGGACTTTCTTAATTTGAAAAAAGTCCCCTAACCACTAGGTGCATTTAACTTCTTTCTCACTGACTGCTATGTTCCCCCAAGGATAGTCCTATCAATGCACAAATCCACCCAAAGTCAGTGCATCTGCTTTTGAACTTTCTATTCTTTCTTTCTGAACTGTTTTATTCCTCATACTGCAAAGGGCTAGCTGAAGCCAGCTTGACAGCATTTAGCATAACATGACCGATGATCAGAAATACCGTAATCACCAATCCAACTTCAAAAGACTTCAATGAGAAGGACAGGCTGAATGGGAGACAATGTTAACTTATCTTGGAAATGTTTATCAGCCTATCAAAATTTTAATAAATTTGCATCTGAACTAGTTTCTTTATGTCCTGAAACTTTGTAGAAAATAAATGCAAACTCAGGAAGTTCTGTCAAACAGACAATGATTTATCTGACTGATGTTCCTTTCTGTTCCCTTTATCAGGAAGTGTGTTTCATACATTTTTAGATAGTGCCACTACTTTTCCTTGCAATTCACACTGAGATTTTATTTTCTCAGTAAATAAGCTAAACAATGATGGATTTAATGAATTAAAAAGTTACTTATAGTAAAAACATATAAACTTGTGAACTTAATAGATATTATAAACTCTTAAATGCTGTCAAGGATGTTAAAATTTTGGGTAAAAGAGGAAAAGTTAACTGTCGGAAACAATGCTATTAATGTCATGATAGGCTGCAGTCTGAATATAGTTTTGGTTACACATAGATGCCCAATAGCACTGTAAAGAGCAGTTGTGCTCATGGGTATAATGTCATTTGGCTGTGACACAAGACTGAGGTGCTGACCAAACGTGGTCATGGTGATACTACGGTACTTACACAGTAGTATGAATGTTGGAGTTGTCTTGGACCATCGATTAAATGACATTAATTACCCTGCCTCTGAAAATCTCTGTTTAATTACAAAGTGGTAGGATGTTCTTATTTCTTCTCCTAGAGCTGTACTAAAGCTTAGATGATGTTTCCACTGAACTTTAAGCAATTATTTCCTAAATAAGGCAAGCTGGCAATAACTGATAGTAATGAAGAGAGATTAAATGGTGGGTGTTAACTTGAGGACATAAATATTGAGAGACTGTGATTTTGCCATAAACTCTGTGTGTGACTTCCAGAAAGTAACACTTAGACTCATTTTTCAGGCAGAGTTTTAGCTTTTTTAATAGACCTTTGCACAGAGAAAGGATGAGGGACAATGGAGAGATATTGTATCAAGGCAAATTATTATTAGGTCTAAGGAAAAAGTCCTTCGCTGTGAGAGTGGTCAAATGCTGGAGTAAAATCCTACAAGTGTAAAGGAATCTCCATCCTTGAAGACATTAAAATGTCATCCGGACAAGGCTCTGAGCAACATGATGCATGGGAAATGAAGGGATGCTGTTTGGACACAGAACTAGACTGGATGTCCCCCAGTTGTCCCACCCAGCTGAAACTAATCTGCAATTCTGTGACTCTGAACCTGCAGACTGTCCCTTTCTGGAGCCACCCAGGAGTTCAAAGCAGCCAGGTATCTCTCTTGTAGTCAACCAGGTTCAAAGTGCAGTTGGTTCACGCAAAAAGGACCAAACTCTTCTCTGCAACGTCACTGTCCACTTTGACAAAATAGATTTCCTTACAAACCTGATTCAGATGCTGCACTAAACCTCCAGAGAGAACAGGAATTTTAGGTAACTACTAGTGGATGATGGAGTTCCTGAATGCCCTTACTGATTCATTGTAGTCTTCACAAGCATTGTAAAAGGAGACTACGTGTTTAATGTAACTTTTTAATCATGGAGACAATGCTCTTACTTCTAGTCTCCTAAATATTGTGTTGGATCTCGCCATGAGTATCATTGCTTTATTGTAGCCCAAAAGAGACTATATTTACCTTCCTTAGATACATGTAGTGAAGCTTCATTTATTTATTTTTATGCTGTTTTAGACATTTAAATACAAACTAGGCTACTAAAATATAGCTATAAAATGATGAAAAATGGCAGATAATTTTTGAGATTATCAGAAGAATTTATTGCATTCAGAATATGTAGAAAAGCCGTATTATTTAAGTTCATTTTTAGTATGCACTTAATATTTTTTCTTTCCTTCTCCCCTCCCCCCTGAACACACCTCCTCTCTCTCTTTCTGTTCCTGCTGTGTATAAGTACTACCTTGCTGTCTACCTTTGTTAGGTCTCTGTAGGATAAAAAAGGCAATTAATATTTCAAGAGGTCTCCTTGTAAAATAAAGGTTAAATCAAGAAAAAAAAATCACAATATAAATAAATTATGAATTCTGATCTTGTTCTGGAAAAGTTAGTGTCATGTAAATTTAAAGCCAGCATTGTAGTATTTTCAAGTTGCATTTGAGAAATTACAAAGTGCATATCTGACTACCTTTGTTCATCTGTTTTGTCAACAGATTTTAAATTCTTTCAGAAAAAAAAAAAAAAAAAAAAGCTAATGTTCCTTTATTTATAGTCTCATTACCATTGTGATTATTACTAAATAGCAGTTAGCTTTTGCACTTTGGGTATTCTAGCAGTATAATGGAAAGAGAGAGGAACTTGAACTACAGGCTTGGTGCAATAGGGAAAAGGATGCAAACAGAAAGATAATAGATCCAAAACTGTAAATTAGAGAGTTAATTTTGCTCCAGCACCTTAGGAACTAATAATAAGAACAGAAATATCCAGTGCTGAGAGAAAAGACCTCTCTAGAAATGAATGAACAAGGCATGAAAAGTTCAGGGAGGACATTGGGAAGTAAAAGTGACATATTAAATATTTATGTTTCAGTTGTAGGGTATATCTGAGACAAGAAGACGGAGTTTCTGCTTTGTACATAATCTGTTGGAGACAGCACTCACAACGCTCTCATCCCATGACCTGAACAGGGTTTGCCCCTAGAGGCTATTCTTTTCCTGTATAGCTCAAGAGATGGGTTTAAGGAATACGCAACATTTTCAAATTTGAGTTCCCATAAGTAGATATCAAAATAAGTAGTCTAGTTTATTGAAATGGACCCTAAATATCTTTGGATTGAATTTTTGAGCTCTGAAAAGAGACACGGTTTCATTATAAGTGCCATGTAAAAGTATGCATACTTAACTTTGGTCAACTATGCTTGAAAATGGTGAGTTCTTGTTAAATAAACTGAAGAAAAAAAGAGTGTATTATCAATTATTTTTTTAAAAAAAGGTTGAATCCTCACAATACTGTGGAGTAAAATAATCAAGTTTTCAAAGGGTTTCATTCACAGTAACCTTATGCTAAGAAATTCCATATAAATATTAATTCACTAAAGTTAAAGAAAAAAAAAACAGATGTTTTTATCTTTTGGGAATAGTATTTAATGATCATCAAGTAAATTAATTGAGAAAAAAATAATCTTGCACTTATTCCCTGTTTTCAGAGCACACATAAAGAGGATGTTCAAATATTATTTAATACCTGAAATAATTATCTTAATTTAATTTTCATTAAATCTTGGCTGTAATAAGGAAAGGGCAAGTATGTTCTAACCATACAGAAATACTATAAAGTGCACCATCCATCTAATTCATCCCTACACTGAAGTCAGCAGGCTTAGTTCTCAGGCTGAATACAAAGGTGATAGTTTTATATTAAACATGACTGTGGTGTAATTGGAATTACACATGCATATATTTGGCCCAATGATTTTATTAACTTTCATCCATAGGCAGTTATTGAAAAGAATATTGTCAGCTCTGCTTATTTAAAATGAAACTTGCTTTCTGGTTTGGATCCTTCTTGGATGAGAGTTAAAAAAAGGAATAATTTGGTCTGTACCAAGGTTCTGAACACTGTGTCATTCAATTTCAATTAAAAGTAATAGGAAAAAAGATATTTTTGTTTGTTGCTTTGCAAAAAATGAAATAAGCCCTGAGCTTAGGTTCTGCATTCTTTCTTCCAGATATGTATTTTCTTGTATTTCCAAATTTGAATCAAGACTTGCTGTCATATTGAACCTTACTGTCATTTGGAACAATGTTCTTTTTATCCTGTTTTACCAGTTTTTTATCATCATGACTATGACAAGTTATTCTTGGTGTTTGAATGATGATGAAAGAAAAATAAGCCTGAGAAGGCTGAAAGACTGGTACCATCTCATGTAACTTCAGAGCTCTGTTACATAGGTTTCCATTTCTCAGTAGTCAGCCACAGCTGTGCTTATGCCTCTCTTTCTCTCCATGATGAAAAGTAGGTACTCTCAAGGTGCAATTCATCTGAGCCATCACAGATATCTACCTTAAAATGATAAGGACCACTTTCTACAAATGCCGGTTCCTTCCATTGCCTCTGATGAGAAATGAGGAGCATAGATGAGATGTAGATTTTGTCCCTCTGAACATCAACCTTTGAGTTAGATGGGTCCCAAGGTGTTTTCCTGATTTTGCTGCTATTGTAGTACCTGCATGGTCTAATGGAGGTCAGGACTCTGTGGGTGCAGTCCCTAAGAATAATGGCAGAACATTTGTGTCGAGAAAAGCTGACATCCAAATAGAGAAGATAAACAAAGAGAAATGGAGATGAAGTGATCAGCCGCAGAGTAGTGGCAGAACCTTGGAGAAAGCTAATGTCTTGCTTCAGTACCCAAACTATAGAAATACATTGCCATTTGTGTTGCAAATCACTGAATGTAAAGCTTGCGCTACCCTAGTGCAGTCTTGCTGCACGATGTCTTTGTTATTAATAACCCTCACAATTAGTGAAATTTTATTTATACTGTGTGATACTAACCATAACTAGGAGTCTTCCAGGCACTGTTTATACACAGTGAGATACAACCCCTGTCATACAGTTATTGTCCCCATCATCATCCCAAGCAACTACTTCAGCTGGGCGATCAACAAGTAGTCACTTGAAGAAAAGAAAGATCACTTCTGAAGAAAAGAAAGAGTACTGGGGGAACACGAAATCATGGGCTACATTGATCAGCTGGTAGGTCAAACCAACTGGTGATATGACAATAAAAGTGTCTGGAAGGGAATGAGCAGTGGGAGAAGATGGAGTTCCCCTATGGTGGATGGGAGAGGACACTGAATTTAGAAACTAGAAACATCTTAGTGTGGAGGGGGGAAGGCTAGTGTACGGAATTGCTGCCTTTGATTGACAGTTTAATAGGCAGGCATAACTGCTGATTATGTTGACAGAGTTGATATATGATAAAGCATTAAGAATAGCCAAATTCTGATGATTTACTAGTCACAACTACTTGCAATAAATATAAGAAAAACTACACAGAAGATGCAAAGGGTATAAAACCAATCACTCTAGGAAATTTCACATCATTTTTCCACTCAGTTTTCACGAAAAATGTAACATTTCTGCCCAGAATGATAATTACAGAGTGGCATTCAGGAACCTCTAGAACTATTTATAAATTATGATAGAAAACACCAGGAGGGGGAAAAGGAAATTAAAAAAAAAAAAAAAAGAAGAAGAAGAAAATAAAAATCCCATGTCAGTTACTTGGTACTTACAAATCCACAAAAAGGATGGGAGGGGAGTTGGAAAAAAAATCCCAGGCTTGTATCTTTATTAGAAGCTCAAAATGTCACACATAGGCAAGGAATACTACATAAAATATTAAGTGACTCTAATGCTGACTGGGAAAATTTATAGAGTTGGAGCTGTCTGTCTTAAATCATGCCCTCTAGTTATCTGTGCTTCATCTCACCTAACTTGCATTCTCTGAGGGCAGTGCAAGTTTTTAATTCTGTATATTTATAAAAAATTTACAAAGGACTAATTTAAGCACTACATTAAGATAATAGTAACAGCAATGATAATAATCTGAGATGCATGCAGAGAGAGGGAGAGAGATGTTGCAGAAGGAAGGTTTACCAAACAGTAGTTACAATGATGCAGGGATTTTTTTCTTGTTTGCTTGCTTTTTAATGAAAACTGATGTTTTCACATCCAGAAAAGTAATTATTTGGTGGTTTGTTGCTCTGCCTGTTATGAAGAAATGCTGCTCTGCATCGTTATAGTTGAAACTTGCCTCTCATTATAGCTTTAATAATGATTCTTTACCTGCCACTGCCAGCAAAATCAAGTTCACTGAAGTATCTTACTAACTTCCATCTGACTAAAGGGTATTTTTGTTTCTCTTTTTGCTTCATTTTTCATTTTGTGTCTTGCACAAAGCTGATACGAAGTAGGTAAGATGCCTGGGATACATGAGTGCAGCATGTATACATGCTTTCTGTGTATAATTCCAAAATTCATTTATCTCACCCAGCATCCAAAGACCTTGAAGACTCTGTATAAACCCAAGATTTGGTGATATTTGGCACTGTTGCCTTATTTAATTAGAGCACTAAGTGGCTCTAAGGCCATCCACAAGGCTGTGGATGTAGTCTACCTTGACTTCA
>KL257037.1:0-24630 GCA_000699545.1 Podiceps cristatus
GTTCACCCAGGCCCACCTCTCCAGCCTGTATCATTTCAGATCTCTCCAGTTGCAGGGAGTGGTTCTCGGTACAAAGCACAAATAATTTTCAGTCCCCGTGCATGGCTCGCAGAGCACAGGGGTTCCAGAGCAGCCTTCCCGCTGGTCACTGGCCTGGGAAGTGCTCTCCTGGGCATACCACCATGACATCTTGTCTGCAGAGCTGCTTGGGCCGAGGGGAGGCCAACCCAGCAATTCATCCAAACTCTTAGTTTGTAGCAGATCTGGTATTTCAAAACCATCTTAAGTCTGCAGGGGCAGTTTAATTCTAGGCAGCACCAACAGCGTCACAAGCTGTGGCCGTCCCAGCATCGCTGAGTATCCATCTCATTCTGAACGGGGTTAGCTTGCAACTGGCCATACTCACCCCACCATGGGAACATCTGCCTGAGGGCAAAGTCTACTGAGGGAACTGCATTTGCTTGCCTAAATTATTTTTTTGCAGACCATTTTCTGCATTCTGCGCGGGAACAACAGGTAGGGTTGATGCAGGAAGAAAGGCACGGTCTGCCCTTGGCACGTGTACGAGCAGTCCCACTGATTTCCCTGGGACTATCCCCAAGCTGAAAGACAGCACGTGAAGTGAAGACTCGAGGGGACCTTGACTTTCGCCACAGAAATATTTCCTGCTACGCTTCACTGCACTGTAGCATCACATACTTCCTTGCTTGGCCTGTATTTAAGCAGCAGTCAAGAGTTCTCAAATTCGCTCCCCAAAGTCTTCTGAAGGTTAATGCTTACTGAGTGCCTTAAAATACGTGGATGAGAAAGGGCTGTAGAAGAATACAGGATTATTGAAGCATTTTGATCAGAATTTATAGTTTGATTTCCTAGAGTAAAACTGCCTAAGCTGTGCTCACAGCTTCCTTTAAGTGAGAGGGAGAGGGGGATGTCACAGGACAGCAGCTCACTTCAGCAAACAGATTAGAGACCTAAGTTATACTAATGTTACTTTTCCTTCCTAAAAAAAAATAAACTAAAATAAAAAAAAATATCAAGGGCTGTATCCAAAATCACCTTTTTATTGCCACTTTATACAGATTTTAAATATTTAACATTCAGATAAACAACTATCCGTGTTTATGTAGTTCATTATTAGTTACTTCACCATAAACTGGTAGAATCCTCAACTTCTGTAAGATTCCTTCGGGTGGATCCTGAAGTATTCACTTTGCATGTCCGCATCTCACAGCAAATAAAAATATTTTTCAGTGAACTATATAGCATTTAATGAAAAAATGATTACACAATGTTGGATTTCACGATAAGTCACATTTTTTGCAAAATAATTTGAAGATTCCAAGTAAGACTTCTCTCTTTTATTCAAAAAATAAATATATCCTTTCTGAATCAAAGCACTTCATATGACATTAAGTACAAAGAAGAAACGTACTTCTTTGGAAGTTCTGAAAGAGACATACAAGAGCTCATGGGAGCAACATTATCTGTAACAGTGATAAAAGCTGAAAGCTGATTTTTTACAAATTTATAGCAGAACACGATTTCCTTTTACAATATAGAGCTTCAAACAGATTTAAGAAAAACACCATTTTAAAAGTCTGAAAGGCACATGAACTGGACCATAAAACGTACTGGCACATCCACTAATACGTTTTATGTTACATTCCTAAAGAGAATCTGCGGGATCCTAACCAAGAGAAAGACTGAAAACACCAGCAAGTTCCTCTGTAAAGTACTAAAAGAGTGGCAGAGAGTTCCTTTTGGCTCTTGATAAAATTATTAATAACCCAAAGCTAGAAAGTCTGAAAAGCTGCATCATTCAGTTGTATTTGGACGAGTCGCTACATAAACAAACACAACAATCAGCAGTACTACAACAGCCAGCGTGGGAAGCACAACGGTGGTGATTTGTTGCCGGGCCTCTTGCATTGCCTGTTTTCTCTCCTTTTTATCTTTGGAGGTCTCTTTTTTTGGTTTTCCTCTTAGCTGCCTCATCCTCCTCTTAGGATCTTTTGTTTGCCAAAACAGGGAGTGAAGGGACACGAGCAGCAAGAAATAGTCCAAGGTCTTTGAAAAAAGAGGTTGAAGAATTCCGTCTCCTTCAAGTGACTGGCTGTGCAAGAAGCTGCAAAAGACAGAAAAAAATATTTGGGGCAAGATCTACGCATATTCCAGTTATTAAAACCATTTGCATCTCCTCTTGGTAAATCTTTTCTCGAACTGGCAACAACATCTTTGCAGCTTCTTTCAAGGAAAGGGAATCAAACAGTGCGCTAGCTCAGCTCATCAATAACACTTTCCCCATGAAAACTACAGCAGTTCATCACAGTGCGTGTATTTGCCCAAGAGCACTGAACTTGCACTCTGTTAAGCCAGAACCAAAGCTCAGCACCATACATTTTATCCTCTACAGCAAACAAGATAACACAGCTAAAGACTTAATGAAAATAATATGAATTAGTCTTGCGTCAAGAGAGAGCACCAGCTGCCCCTTCTTGTACCAGCAGCAGGCTCCCAGCTGAAGGCCTGTGGCTCCCCACAGCCCTGCGGAATGAGGAAGGGCAAGGGGCACCCTGCCGGGGGAAAGCATTACGCGTATTCATTGGAATAAAGGGTATTCTAACAGGAAGAGCTGCTTAACTTCTGGTTCTGCTGTCACAGGGCAAAGTCTAAATCATAACATGACACAGCGCTGTCGCTCTTCCTACAGCTGCCATTTTTACAAAAAGATCCCAAATGATAACCAGCCTGCTTACAAACGGCTGTTGTAGACAAGCAGTCATTAAGAAGGCAGTCGCTGGGAAGCATCTACTAGACCAATTTGTACAAGCAGAAGTATCTATAAAATGAGATTAACAAAAAGATACATGATATGAAAGCCTCTCTGGAATAAGGAGAATTAGTAGGTGCTTAATACTTCAATACCCTCATTTTTGTTTTGCCCCTAAGCTGCCTACAGCTGTGTAATTCCGTAGCCACGCAGTGGGGAGGGAGGAGGCCACCGGTTTGGCTACAGTCCTCTTTGCCATATCCCCCATTTCTGCAGCGGCACAACAGCTGAACCAGGCCAGAGAAATTGGGAAGGTAACTGCTGGTGTCAAACACTGAGTTGAATTGAAAGTACACTCACTAGGAACTAGTGTTTTTCCATCCCTCTGACATACTCAGAATAAAACATATGTAGAAATTAGTTGAGTTAATGTAACTGCCTCTTTTCTTCTCCCTTCTTTATATCAAAATATAAAGATGATTTTAGTAGGTGAGGAGCATGTGTCAACAAGCAAAGCTTCCTCAGTTCACCAGACACAATTTCCTCTTGATGTGTCATCTCTGCTCAGTGTTACAAGTTGTCTTATGACTACTTTTTTTTTTTTTTTTTAAAAAAGAGACATTTTCACCGAAAGTGGGATGCTTTCTGTTGGTGTTAGCAGTCAACCTTATCTGTCAGCCTGACAACTGAAGCAAAACCGAACCAAAATGCTCACATACAAAACAAGAATTCTCGTCTATAGGTTACGTGCAACAATAAATGAGTTCTTATCCTTTCTGATAATGGCAGCAACCTGCCTGCACGAATCCCATCCAGCCAATTAGGTTGGTGAGATATTGCATCAATTCAGGTAAAATGTGGAATAACTCTACTAACTCTAACTTATGGAAGTGCCCAGATTATCAAAGCAACCATGTGATACTGGGAAGCCAACAGCAAATCAGTGGTCAGTACTTCTGTATTAAATGGTCCTTCTTGGAGGCAAGCTGAAAAAATCCAACAACAAAAAAGCCACCAAGCGTGACAGGATCTGAGCATTCAGCTGAATTCACCAATTCTACGTCCCATGCCCACACACCTTTCAAGCAGTTGTTTCTTCTGATCATAAACTTTGCCAATTCAACCTGGACTCTGAGGCAAACACTTCATTTCAGGTTTGATAAAGCATAAAATGGAAATTTTGGTGATTAGGATGGTTTTCAAAAGAGGAAACAATAAAGTTCAAGTCTTCAAAACAACCAATTCCTTCTGCAAGCCGCAGCATTAGAATTAAGTAATGGATTTTGAGAGACCAGAAGTGGTCAGTGAACTTCATAATGGAGAGGTAAATGGGAGCTGGATGGAGCAACTCTAGTCTTTTAATCAAGTGGGACTGCTGCATTTCTACTCTTTAACACTGTTTCTTCCCAGCAAATCCTCAAGTCTCTTACTGATTCAGGGCAGAGTCTTTGTTATTCCACCTCTGCAAGCTATGGATTTCTGGCTTGGTTTTGTTGTTTATCCGTTCTCTAACCAACTCTTGAATTTCCCCTGGGGCAAAAGAAATGTCTGGTTTACCCCTTCCATTTCCTTTTTGTTCTCCTCCTGCTCTGGTCACAAGCTTTATTTCTAAACTCTAGAAAAAGCTACTATGCAAAATAAAGTTTTACATTTGCCCTTTGGGATAATTAGACAACCAAAGCATTTCAGGCGATAGTACTTCCATATTGTTTTCTGTCTCCACTGTTAATGTATGTCAGTGGGTTTTCTATCCGATTACTCACAAGACCCAAGAAGTGATGGACAGTAAAAGCCTTTGGGACTTTCTGTGTACCATAGTAACAAATAGGAGTTGCCATGAAACCAATCTAACAATAAATGTATGCCTTGCTCTATGCAGCATCACTTGCTACCCAGACATTAAAAACATCAGGATGTTTTTTAAGTCTCTTTTGAATGAATATTGCATTCTGAAGCAAAATTATACCAAGTTAATTACATACACTAGCTAACATCTGACGGGTTAGAACAGAAAGCCTTCCCGCAAATGTCAGCACCACTTGAATTGCAAGCTGATGCTCTCCAGTTTGGGAATCTGGCATCAATCTCCAAATACGTTTCCAGTAGATTGGGTTACTTGGCTTTGCTACTGGCAGAGATGGACTTGCACAGGAACTGGCCCACAGTTTTCAAAGAGATGAGCCTTAGGGTTCATCTCAACTGAACCATAAAACGCAAGCAGCAAATCTCTGCAAGCTGCTGCCAGGCCCTGCTGCCGCCCAGGAGCCCGGACACGACTGCCAGTGTTAGACTGTTGCTGCAAAAAACAACGCTGCCCCACAGGAGAGGTCTGTTGTACATGCTGCTATGTTCATGTTGGTATGAAACAGCACTTAAAAGCCAGTCCTCAGTTGCATAAGACCAAATTCTATGGCCCACATTGTGCAAGCAGAGTCAGAGAGCCACAGCTATCTCCTGCTGCTGCCAGGCCTCTTACTGGCCACCCATGGACTTCACTGGAAGCCTGGTGACCACTGACAATTATGGAAAGCAGGAAACAGATACATAAAGTACACAAGTCAATGCCAGAGCCGGGACTGTAACGCTGGGGTCTCATTCCCTGTGGTGTGCATGGCCCATGAGAACACATTATCTCACGTTATTGAGCTATGTCCTCCTTCAGCCAGTAACACCTTGCTTGTGCATTGGGAAGGCCAAACTCAAGCAAGAGAGGAAGGAAAGAACACAGCATTGGGATGAGTGCAATTAGCAGCCTAATTACCACTGCCCATTTAAAACATCTCAGAGCAAGTTGCTATCAGAAGGGCAACGAGAAAGCGATGTCCCACAGGTACTCCAATCTTGTGGCAACTCCAGCCTTAAGGATCAGCTAACCTCACACTGCAGGAGAACTGGAAACTTGCCTTTTCTCCTCAAACAGAAACTGAAAGTCTCCTTTCCATTCCTAGTCTCCCCCGAACGGGAGAGGGCTCGCTGTCACACTGTACACATCCTCCTATGGCTGCTTCCCGTCTCTGTTAACTGCTCAGCCTGGCCCAAGCATCTGCCAAGGCTGCAAATGATCACCAAACTAATTCAACTACTGCTTTGACTGGAAAGTCAGCAAATCCCTCAACTGGGACATCTGTAGAAATAGCATAGAAGGGATTAACAGAGTGGAATATTCATAGTCCCCAACAGTCTGGCACTAGCCAACAGCACCTATAACTTCACCTTCCTTTTATGCATTTCAGAATTTCAAATCTGATAATAAAATCACGTGGAGTGATGAGTTGGGTTTTTTTCCCCTTTAAAGTTCACTATAGCAACGTTTCCCCCAAAAGCAGGAACCTGCTGTCTAGAAGACTGCCAAGTCAAGAAAATGAGTGTTGGCTTGGTATAGTTGTTTCAAACATCCATTTCACAGAGACTATCTCTTCCCTCTTAATGCTTCAGTGCTCCAACTTGACACCGAAAAGCTAAGGTTGCAAGCAAAACAAAAAAGTTCAAGCTACTGAAGACAAATCTAAAGACGTCGTTCTTCAACATAATAAAAATTCACAAATTTAGTACTCTGGCTTGATGTCTAGAACAATTATATCATCCAAATTGCTTTTTATATCTAAAAGTGCTCTTCATTCTACTTTCTGGGTTAACTTACTCTACTTTTGCAGAGCTAACCTCAAAACCTAAGAGCCTAAATACTGGACTTGCTGCAGTCACTCATACCAATGCTGAAGCATTTGCCAGCACCTTCGCCAGACAGCCACCCGTGCCCTGGGCTGCATCCCCAGCAGCGTGGGCAGCAGGTCGAGGGGGGGATTCTGCCCCTCTGCCCCGCTCTGGTGAGACCCCCCTGCAGTGCAGCCTCCTGCTCTGGGGCCTCAGCACAGGAGAGACATGGAGCTGCTGGAGCGGGGCCAGAGGAGGCCACAAAAACAATCCGAGGGCTGGAGCAGCTCTGCTGTGAGGACAAGCTGAGAGAGTTGGGCTTGTTCAGCCTGGAGAAGAGATGGCTGCGAGGAGACCTGATTGCTGCCTTTCAGTATATAAAGGGGGCCTATAGGAAAGAGGGGGAGAATCTTTTCAGTAGGGACAATGGTGACAGGACAAGGGGTAATGGTTTTAAACTGAAACAGGGTTGGTTTAGGCTGGCTAGAAGGAAGAAATTCTTTACAATGAGGGTGGTGAAGCACTGGAAGGGGTTGCCCAGAGAGGGGGTGGAGGCCCCATCCCTGGAAACGTTCAAGGCCAGGTTGGACGGGGCTGTGAGCAACCTGATCTGGGTAATGGTGTCCCTGCTCACTGCAGGGGGTTGGACTAGATGGGCTCTGGGGGTCCCTTCCAACCCAAAACATTCTATGATTCTATGATCTTAAAGCAAGTCAGCTATGGTTAAGCAGCGATAATTTTGTAACAGAAGATTGTAGTGAAACCTGTGGGGACTAGCAGCCTTCAAAACACGTCAACAAACTTCCAACCAGAATTTATCTGCTGTCTCCTTTTTTTGATAAAATTAACCCTGACTATTAGTAGTCTGCAATTAAAAGTTCCTCACAGCACACACAGCTATTCCTGCAAGCCAGGAACGGCAGCCCTGACTCTGGCTACACCAGCGCTTCCTGAGTATTGCGATTCTGCATCTCCTTCTACATGCAACATGTGCACAAAAGATTTCATTTATCTGAACTTAGTGTAATCGCACGTCTAGACGTCTAAAGAACTTATTATCACCAACCTTACAGCAAGAATGTATTAGCCATGATAAGCTGAATTTTTTTCTCCAAATCCAAAATTCCAAGTGTTTGCAAGCTAATTTGGATTAACCTGGCCTCATGATCCCGCTACTGACACTGTTACATTTCTGAAACAGCAAAACATCTTGGAGTTCAAACAAACACTCTGACAATAATCAATTTTTATCATTTAAATTTCCCCCTAGGGCCACAGATATTACTGAGACATTAAAAATAAAACCAAACGAGCCAGCAGACAATGAGGACATACTCTCTTCAAATTGCCTGCCAGCAGTAGGGAAAAGGACACAAGATACCTAAGCAGACTATACTCTTCAGCTTGATTTAGCATTAAAAAGCCCCTAAACCAGCATTAGAGTCAAGAAGAACTAAGACCACCAAGCTCATCATCAGCTTGTTACTAGTTTTTGCTACTGGGCTGATTACTTTAGGGTACCGGAGATGGAGCTGCTGTACAGAGGCTGGAAGCAGAGTTGAGTGCAAGAGATGGAAAGAGGAGGCGGTGGGGACCCAAGGGGCAAGAGGAAGCTGGTCTCGTGAGGAAGACCACCCTTCCCGCCCATGAGAGAGGACTGTTCCTCGCAGCGCTGGCGAGGCCCCAGGCACACGCCCAGAGCGCTCTGCTCGCATGGTCCCAGCAAAACGGACACAACGGCTCTGGGCAGCCAGGAGCAGCCACACAGGGGCTCCTACACGAGGCTTTAATCCTCCCTTCCCTCGTGCAACTTCTTCAACCGAGCTGGTGGACACCGCAGGAGACGGCAGCTCCTGAGAGAGCAGAAGGAACTCGATGTGCTGCCCCAGCCAGCAAGGGGACATGGGGAGCTTGGGACCAGAAATAATACTGTTCTCACTTCTAACCTTAATTAAAGTGGAGTCTAACCAACAGACACACGTTATTCTTTACCTTTGAAACGATGCAAATGTTTTGGGGTTTTTTTTGACAAATGATTGGACTGCATGTAATACTGTTACACAAACCCTGGGTACTGTTTAATAAAGGACAATACTTGGTTTAGACTACCCCATGGAACACAGATATTTTTTTTTCTTATCGTTACTCCATAACTGTTTTCACCTCAAGATGAAATACCACATTTTTGCCAGAGTCGCATCAGCAAGGTCACCATTTTCTAAGGTGACATAGCCAGCTTAGAAACCCAGCTAACTGGGAATTTAAAACAGATTTCAATAGAAGCTTGGGACAGATTTACAAAGAGGAACACTTGTGCACACAGCTCTACCCAGCGTCTCCAGAGACCTCAGTTCTGCACACAGCCTTTCCATCCACATGGGTCCAACTTCATCGCTTGTTTTTTTGCCTTGTGTTTCAGTTTTGGCAGGTGTAAAAATAACAATCCTTGCATCTTTTATGAAGAATGCCTTCATCCCTTCAGCTGGCTGCTGCCTGGGATAGGGTTTACACAAACACTTAGACCAGTTTGCACCCAACTCCAATGCTGAGACAGAAGCTAAATCTGCTCCTGTGTTTGTGTCAGATGCATTAGGCATCTAATGCCTTGCAAACCTGGCTCTGAGGAGGGGCTTTTTTAAAAAGAAAACAAGCTTTTATGGAACTGTAGTAGTGATCGTCCAGCATTATTTCCATCACATTCAAGCACAACTATTACACTCCATTTTAAACACTAAATGTAAAATGATAGTTTAAAAAAATCTTCATTATTTGACAGGCTCTGAAGGAGCAAAATGTTCTGTGTAATCACTTGTGTGGGTGACAAAGATGGATAGAGCAGAGATTTGCCAATTTGACTAAGAGAGCTGAACCCTAAAGAGCAAGCCTGCCCAGAGGATTAACAAAACACTTTAATCCCAGTCACATCCTCCCTCCCTCCCCCAAACCTCCCCAGCCAACCCACTTTCAGCAACACAAAAGCAGCCCCACGATGAAGCTGCAGAACAGTTCCTTTTGGTACCGAAACACAGCTCTCTGCGACCACTAACAAGGGGAAATGATTACTGCCTACTTAAAAAAGAAACTTTTCCTGTGTACAACCCATCCCCCTAACAAAACAAGAGCAACCTAAGTGAGCAGGAACAGCCACACAAATCACTTTGGCTTCTGCACTGTCGAATGCTCTGGGTCATCCGTCTCATTACTTTTCAACAGAAGTTGCACAGCAGAATTGATGCACAGCTGAAGGTAACGCATGCAATGCTAAATTTGAGATCTTCATATTTTGGTGACACTGTCACAATTATGAAGTATGCTAAAAACGAAGGAAAGCATTAAGAAAATTCTTTTTTGCCCTGTGAAAAATGGATTTACACATTACAGCATGAGGCCAATTCTTAATATCATAAAAAGTTACCTCAGTCAATTTGACTGTAGCAAGGAATTATGATTAGCAAATCAAAACCACGCTATTTTCAAGGGTAAAAGCTTTTAATTACATGCATAACGATATGGAACTATTAAGATGCTGTTTGAAGTGAGTTTAACATTATTTTTAGTGAAGGGTGGTGCATTTTTTTGGTCCAAATTACAGACCTAAATCTGAATTGACCCATCATTACTACAACATCACATTTACTGTAAATGTAGCTTTGAGAGTCTCCAAACTACTCACAGCATTTGGAAAATGAAAGCCAGCATTGAATGCTGCCAGAATGTCAGAGAGAGCAAGGCCACCGAAGCAAAAAGCTATTTCAATACGATTTTCACAATTCCGAGGACTTGGATATAGCGAGTAATCTGTATCAGAAACAAAAAGCCACAGATCTCTGCATCTGGGAAGGCACTGTTCAACAGAGATGAGGTGATGGTATTTTTGGCACATACAGCGTTACAGTGCAATTCTATCTGTCCTGAATGCAGTGAAGAAACAGAACAGAATTCAATTAAAAAAATAAAACGGCAAGTCCTTTTGCTCCACAAGCAAGTGGATAAATAACCTGTAGTTTTCCTTTTAGATAACGAACAAGCATCAAGACAACTTTTGCAACAGGAAGTCCAATAAAGAAATATGACTAACATTTACTGAAAACAATGGAAAAACAAATATGTAATTTCTGTCACTGCATGAATTCAATTCCTAGGGGAGGCGGTAAGAGAAGAGCTTGCCATTCACCATCTATACAGCCAGAGATGATCTTGCACATAGATGCAGCAAACCACAACACCTAGCATATGACTTGATATTGTGTGTTTGCTCAGCTGTTTTCTTAAAAAGTAATTTTCTCAGCTGTTCCTGACAAGACTCCTTTGGATACAAAACATTTATCTTTCCAGTGTATTTATGGAAATTCAGTCAGTTTCTAAATAGCTATGCTAAATAAATAAATAAAAATAAACAAGTTGCTGATGTCAGAGCTCCTCAAGATTCGGATGCTCTCCCAGACCAATCCCAAGCATTTGGCATCTGTAGGAAGGTGCAGCCATAGGAATTTGGTGTGAAAATAACATTTCTGTTTTCCAGCACAGCTGTGTTGGGGTCACAAGCCCACCGAGACCTGGGCTGTCACTGCTAACTCACATCACAGGCTGAACTGTCCCCAGAGGGAAGCAGCGCTTGTCCTCTGCGCTGGTGACAACCTAGGTGGGAAACACTTTTCCTACCACCCAGCATGGGGTCTGGTGGTTACGTCTCCCGTTCAAACGGCCGGGTTCCCAACACTGTCACTCTGTGAGACAGCAGCAGTATAAACGGGTTTGAAGCAGATCCTTGAGACGCACGCCAGGCAGAACACCAGCAAGTCCGAAGCCTGATGTTGCAGTTTCATAATGCAAACAGGAGAGTTGAGAGACTGACGTTGCTTTTCATTATAATTCTACTGTCATTAAAACTTTGGCACTGAAAATTCAGTCCAGGCTAAAACTTGGCAGGCAAAAAATCCATGCCCACAGCAAGAACAGATCGTTAAATCTAAACCCCCAGAAAACACAAAGGCAAGGGACAAGCCTGGGGCAGCAGGGGGGTGTGTGTACACGCGTGTGTGGGCACTGGAGAGAGGAACAGTGGAGAGTGACTGACAGAAGAGAAAAGCTGAAAGAACAGCTCCCAAGATACCAGGGCAACATCTAGAAACACCACCCGCACTTCCAGACCACCCGACAATCTGTGCATGCTGAACTCAAACTTTGTGAAACAGGCTGTTTCTTCAGAAGGCTCAAAAGGGAAATCTCCCTCTTCGGGCTCAAGATACAGAACTACCTGCCACAGAAGAAAGCAAGACGGATATGTACCCGGACTCCCGAAACCCTCCTGCAACAGTCCTGCAGGGGAAAATGGACAGCACTGCACCAAGAGCGGCACTTACCATTTTATTTTATGAGGTATTCAAAGATTTGAAGTGAGCTGGATGCAATGCTGGAGCACACTGAACGAGGGGTTCGGATCTGAACCTCACCCCCTTCAGGGTTCATCTGACATTCTGGTTTTTCAAGTTCTTCTTGGCACAGATGGCTTTCCAGTAGGCGGCTGAGGAAAGACTGCTGGCACCGAGCCTGCATCTCCCTGCTTGTACACGTGCCAGAGAAGGACTGCACGGCACTGGAGAGTATCTAAATCACACGAAAATCAACCCAAACACAATCGTCAAAGTGGGTGCCGTGTTACTCTTTTACTTACTCGTTTTCCAAGCGAGGCAGGTGTTTTAGAGCATAGGCAGTGCTGCAGTTTGGCAGATTTCATTCCCACCTCTATTGCCTTCTACATGCTCTCGTTTGATCCGGATAACCAAGTTACCAGTGAATGAAATAAAAACCTCCACCTTACATTGGAACATGCATTGGAACAGCACCACAGGTTTAGGATAGAGCTCTTCCTCCAACAGCCAAAAATCTGTGCCTTTCCCAAATTCCTTTCAAATTACAGAAACATTCTCAACATCAGCGTGACAACAATGCAATCGGGACACCTTTTATTTTGTGGGAAGGGAAGATAAGAACTGAGACTTGCAACACAGGATGGGTGGGGAGAGTTTTTTCTTCCTCTCACTGGTCTCATTAAAATCTCATTCTGTTTACTTCCCAGCTTAAACCTGAAGTCTTATTACATTTCACTAAACAATCCCACATTGTAATAAAGCAGCAGGCTTTCCTGCCATGATTGATACACTCTGTTTGCAATTATTTAAGGAGAAGGCACATAATTACATACAGCTGGATTAGGCTGATCAAATCCCTGTTAGTGTCTGTCAATATACACATAATAAGACAGTGTGACATTAATGTAAACTAATCTAAATGCAGAAAGTTTAATTAAGATTTAATAAAATTACAGGGACAGAGAGAAAAGAAGTTTTGCACAGTCTCACCAAAGGGAGTTTCCCAGCAAAGCCACCCTCTAAACACCAGCCTGGTTTTGCCTAATCAGTTCTGTAACACCCCTTCTTGCACCACCTATTTATGTACTCCTATTTACAGCCCTACTGCCAGGGCTTTTCACCAGCTCAAAATCTCAGAAGCAAAGGCAAATGTTATGGAGCCGTGGGTGTAACAAAGTCCATCCGAGCAAGCCCAGGTAGTCAGAGAAATGCTGTCTCCGAAGTTCCCCTACAGCGTTGAGCAAACAGCTATCGATCAGTACCACAGCTCAAGCACCGTAACATACGAGTGACCTTCTTTAAAGCACTTACCCAGACCAAAACATTACATCTCCCATCTTAACAGTATTCATGCCGTCCCTCTTCATTTATTCCTGTACAGCCTTCCTTTCCACTCGGGTTGTTTTTAAAGCAATCCGCTACATCCACAGTGCTCTCAGAGTCACCGATGATACACAATCATGCATTGACCCCAATAAGCTTAGCACAAGATACCGGCTTCATTCCCCGCTGAAGACATCCAAACTTTCCCCAGAGTAGTTATGCTCCTGCACTGCCTAAATCGTCCTTTTTGTGCCATTCATAAGCATATGGATGCAACAGAATTCCTAACCTCAGGTAAAATAAATTAAATGGCTGTGATGGCATACAAGCCACTTTAGCTTGTGTAAACCCACACGTGCAGTGCCAGGGAGATTTGGGCACAGATGCCCCGAGTCCCGCTGTCCGCACGCGTTCCCTTTCCCCCTTGGCTCCGCAATGATGACTCTACCTGTTCTGCGTGTGCACACGTGTTACCCCCATTTGTAACCTAGATGCCTTCACTGTTTGTGTGCCAGGCATTTTCCAGGAGAGTTAGTGAGGCAAGAAGGGTGCAAGAGCGACGCTGTGCCACCGAAGCCCTCCTCTCCACCAGCAAGCGTGCTTGGGCTTCGCTACATTAAAAAGTAGGATCTCCGATCTCCCACGGGGCAATTCACTGCTCCCAAAGCACCAGCTCTCCCACGCTACGATTTCCTAGCATGTTCCCTGCCAAATTAAATCAATTTGAGTATCTCATTAAAGAAAAAAACATTGCAGATTTTGATTCATTTTTAATAGTCTCTCCGCCAGTTGAGCCTGCTGCTCTGATCTGGTTTACTTGACGATTTGCTAGCTGCGCGGCTCAGTCACTTCTCTGCGGAGGCCCTACAGTGTTTCAAGAGTTTTAGAAAATGCTGAATGACATAAAGGATATTCACCAGAGTCTTCTCCAAAAAGGCAGCAAAAATTCTGAATGAGTCCATTTCAAACATGAATGTTTCCTGCAGAATAGAGTTTTTGTCAGCTGGGGGAAGGAGAAAAAGGGAAATAAGGAAAAACTCGAGAAACCTAAGTGCTAGAAAGGATTACAGTGCAATCTCCTGGAAAATATATTAAAATTCAATACTGTATTAAAACTGTCCAAAAAAATTAAGCCCTCCCCTATTCAATCACATCTCTCCAAAGCTCTTGGCCAATGTCTCCATGCTAGGGACAAATCACTGTGAGATAACCTTTTTTGAACAAGCCTATCACTTATTCTAGTTTATGATCCGTTTCCTTTGGCAGCACAGCTATTTAAGTCACCATTCTAAGCCAGAGCCTCTGGTAATTTTTCTTTTCTGTTCCACTGCAATTCTTCAAAACATCATAAAGGCAAATTTAATAAGCACCTCAATTTGTATTGCTTTCTATTTATAATACTGCAAGCACCTGCTGCCGCCGAGATCTAAGCAGGTATCTTTCTTACTTTGTATAGATTAATTCAGATTAATCTTAATAGTTTCATATTTTAGAGCAATTTCAAGAAACATTGCTCCAAGAGGGTGGGTGGTTGGGGTGGGGTTTTTTTTTTCTTTTTCTTTTTTTCTTTAGGTTTTTTTTTTGTTGTTGTTTTTGTGGTGTGGTGGGTTCTCCCCCCACCCCCATTTTTATTAAGATGCTGTTGACCAGCTCTTAAAAATATGACTCATTTTGCTTCATTGTTCGCATCAGCCACATTGAGAGGCACGTCTTCCGGTGTATTCAGTACGTCCCTCTTGTCAACACAACAGCAGGCACTCAACAACCAAACCGCTTCAAGTTGCACCCTGAACCCATAACAGCGGAAGTCAAGTTAGTGCTGGGGTCCACGGACAGTTTGGGGATAGTGGGTGTGCAGGGGATGGGTGTTTAAAGGTTCCTGCCCATACTCCACTAGACATCAAGTTTGGATCACGTATTATTTGACCTTCTCTCAAACTGGGGATATATTAGTTTTTAATCTTATCAAAGTGCCTGTGAACACCAAGTGACAGCTAAGGCTGCACAGTGCAGAAGTTAAGTCCTACATCTGACCTTTCAGAGGGGCTGAGAAATCATGTCCTTATGTGTCTCTTCAGAGTCTGTCTTCCACAGCTTACGGACAGAATATTAATGGCTGCACCAGGGGCTGTGGACATCCTGGTATCTACAACATCAACACCAACTGCTCTTGCTGTTATTTCATTTAACAAGACCACAGATAAGAAGTTTAGTGCAGTACGGGGCAAGAAAAAAAAAAAAAATCGGGATGCAGCACAAGTAGGCAAGTAAGATAAAGCCCAGACAGAAAGAGCAGGGAAGCCCCCGTAGTGCACCAGTAAAAAAGTGAAACAAAAGGAAAGAGAATCCAGCGCATGGAAGAAAAGCTGCTTGGAAGTAAAACACAGACTAAAAGAAGGGGATGGAAGAGTCAACCCATTGGAGAAGACTGACATCAATTATCGTTCTCACCTCTGCACTGTGTTTATTTACTCTTAGTGGCTGACAGGTGAGGTTTGTACTTCCCATCCATCTCCTACCTAGGTGTGATATAGCACACTCCTCCAAAACCTGCCAGGAGGCCTCACAGAAGAATTTACGGGACATTGAGGACAATTTCATCTCAAGAGTGGCTCTCAATGCCTCAAACTCCTACTCCAGAGGGATGCTGTGCTATTTGCCTCTCTCTCACCCGTGAAGGGGTGGGATTTCAAGCACTCCCATTAAAAACACGCATCTTTCTCGACAAAAGAAAGTCTCGTTGTAGTTTTTATTCACCCTAATCTTGCCAAGATTGCTGTTAGCTTCATGAGAAAAGCATGCTCATGAACACGCAAAATGAAATTTTCAAAACTGTTTTTAACTGCATTTGTTGAGAAAGATTAAGCAAATGAAAAGGCTTGGAGATGCAAGAAAAGATCTTTCTAAAGTACCGAGTACTCTGCCCTCCTTCTCTTAGTTATCTACTGACAACAAAAACTGAATACAGCCATTATATTGGGAATCCATAGATTTTAAACGTTCTATTAACATGAGAGATGATGATACAGATTTCCTCAGAAAATGAATGAGGCACAGGGACCTTGCATGTCATTTAAAAACGGGAGAGGCCATATATCTTTTCAGCCTCTGGCTAAAGCTTCCTAATTACTGTCCCAAAACATCTGTAACATTCATGCCTTCTCATCTTCTTCCACAATTACTTCTTATCATGTAGTGAGGTTTTGAACTTCTGCAACAGCTATATTGAGTAAATCAGCTATAAACAGACATGCTATAGATACTCCATGCCGATAGCTAATCATTTTTAGTCTTTCAAGCGAATAGGACAACTTAAAATGGCAAACATTGCTCTATCTACCCATCCATAAATTAGGAGTGACAATAGCAGATTATTACTCATTCATTTGTAGTGTTTGTTTGGCCCTGAGAGAACTGGCTTTGTTCCAAGAGATGGCAAACATTGGTTAATATACATGTAAATGTTTTATTTCTCTCAGAACAGGCAATTTCACAAAATGAAATACCGAATTAAAGATGACCCTAGTTTTTCTGCTGATGCCAGTCTCAGATGCAGTGCTGCTGAAAGCTTTTGCAAGCTTTTTCACGACAAGTCAACAGGCAAAAAGCCACCTTTTCTTTTGAGAGTGAGACAATTTCACTGTGGAAACATGAAAGCCTTTATATAAATATTAATCACTAACGTTGTCCTGGAGTTAAGTGGATGGAGACTGGCTTATATAAGGTTGCAGTACTGACTATAGTGACATGTACTGAAATGGTTTTGCAAACGCTGCTCCAATCAGACTGTTCCTCAACCCAAGAACTGCAGTGCCAGAAGCAGATTCAGCCACCCCAATGTCTAATCTGAGGATACTATAGAACAGCACTTCACTCCTAAGAGTCCTTTGAATTTCTAATGCAAGTGTAAAGGAAAAGGAAAATGTTATCTTCCTTAAAAACTGCAGCTAATTTGAACGAGGGAAGACTAAGAAGAATGAGGGAGGTTCAACACAGAAAGGCAAATGAACTAAATATCTGGTCAGAAAACTTGGCAGTGGTTTAACAGAGCCTCTTATTAACCAGTCTGGCATCTGAATATTCTAAATAAAGCCAAGTGTAATGCACCCATACTCTTGAGCATGGGCTCTCCAAAACCAGGAGAACCATCTGTGCATTTGGAGGTGAGGACAGTACATACCACCTCCAGCAGGACTCTCAGAACCATCTTTTTCCTACAAAGGGCTAGAGAAGTGAGAAGCTACCTAGATCTGCTTACTCCTATGATACAGACCATCAACCATTGCTTACCCCTCTGTCCAACAGAAGTGAGATATTTTTTTCTCTCAAATTCACCAAGTCTTTAAACTAGAACTACAACCACAAAGCAGATTCTTGAGAAGGAGAGAAGTGTAGCTTTTTATCACTGTACTGCACCATATGCATCATCTCACTTTCCTTAAGGTCATGTTAAAGTTTCAGTCAACTGAGTGTGCTAGCAGAAGATCAAAACATTCATAAACTTCTAGACAGAAATGACACAATATTAATAAATTTCAGAATAGCAACTTTAGAATGAAATGCAAAATAGGGTGGAAAGCAATGGCTAAGATCACAATAACTTGACGGAACTCAAGAGCAAAAAGTGTACAGCACTTAAAAAACCATCAGGACAGCTGCAGCCAAAACGTACCTCCTTCAAGTGAAATGAAAGATGGAAGATGAACACTGATGGGAGCAACTATTACCAACAGAAGACACCTTCAAAATATACAGGACTATGTACATGTGGCAAGAGCTGATCAGAATTTCAGTTCCCATCTGGCAACTTGTTTCAGTTGCTACTACAGTGCTCCACAGGTTTCAGCCAGGTCTCCTCATGGACATGAGCATCTATGGGTATGGAACAGACAGCAGATCTGTATTTTATGGGGATAAATACATCAAAGACTGCCGGCGTTAGAATTGTTCTTCCTTACATTCTCCATTTTAACAGAAGAACAGTTTACACTTTATGGACTATTATATTAACTAAAGCTACTTTTGAAATCTTTTTCATACTTACTTCCCAAAATTATATGGATTGTTTTTAACCTGCAGAAGATTACAGAGATGATTACCACTGGAGCAAGCACACTGTCTAGTACTTGACAATACTTTGCTTTGAACCTTGAACCTAATGCTTCATTTTTCAGTGCTGCTTTCACACAGAGCATACTCTTCCTCCTCTTGTATGCTACTGCTTACATGACACGTTTAGATCGGACAAGGAAATCTTGAATGGAAGGGTGACACAACAGAACAAGACAGTGCCAGGTTCAGCACTGAAGAGGATTTTAAAATTTATTACAGGGTATCACTTCGACGCTCCGTTATACGTGGCTGAAATGAATACACATGCCTGGCAGAACTGCAAGAGAAGGCACCTCTATAAAAGGCGACAGCACCATTACCAGATAAGCTACCAGTTAGACATCACTGATTATCACACCAGACAGAGATTTTAACTCATCTAGAGAACAGACAGCTAATCGGATTTCTTAATGGGCTTCTCTCAGTTTCACTGGGGCTGATGCATACTGCATATAAGATTTGAAAAGAGATATTTCCCCAAATAGCACACTACTACAGCATTCTGTTATCATTTTGGCTTATACTTATATAATAAGTACTAGATGGAAAGCCAGAAGTTACGTGAACAGTCACAAAGAGGTTAATCATTAAATTCAAGCTTTGCCAGGGCAGCAACAAAGCTGACCTCTTGAATAAATTGAGCTTGGATAAAGGTAGCATTGATTTTCCTAAAGAGGCTTCATTACTTAACTCTAGATTTGTGATTTCTTTTGAGAGTAAGAAGTTAAGAGTTAATCCAAATTTACTATTTCTTTTTTACCCAAACAGAAACCAATCCATTTAAAATGCAGAGAATATGATAGACCTCCCTCCCTTTCATTGTTCTCTCCCCTCTGAGAGAAACTGAACTTCACAGAACTTCAAACCTCAGAGAAAAAAAAAAAACAAAACCAAAGCAAAAAAATCTAGAAAAACCCCAAAACACAAACACCAAACAAAAACCCCACAAAAAACCCGAACCACAAAAAAACCCAAACAGCTCATCTTTATTCTACAAGCTTTTCTTCCAGCACTGAAAAGCCAGTGCATATTTTCTCCCAACTACCTTTATCTCTTTATTGTTCTTAATGCTTTCCTAGAAAATATTTTCTTTAGCACACAAGTGAAAAACTTTAATTTGATGAAGGGAGAGGGCCTGTTTGGAGCCTAGTCAGTGAAAAGACAACAGGTAAACATTTGGATATATTACACGACCCCAAGTCTTTCTGCCATATTTTCTGCTTTCCAACTCTAATCTTCCTGTTTTCATTTTTAAACAGTTATTTAAATCAGAATCAACCAACTGATTATTACAAGCTATACTATTAAACAGAAGAGTTACTTCTTTACCTCCTCCAAGTACAATAAGGATCATCCATAAAAGCAGAATGATCAAGTACCCACAGGTACTCTGAAATATTTACTGAACCGTGGCAATTGTGCCTATGACAAATGGGGTGTCTTATGGACTTGGGGCTTTCCTAACTTTCTAAAATTACTGTTTTAACTCACTTGCATCTCTAAGAATGTGAAACTTACTTAGGTAAGGTCTAAGGAAAAGCGAAATTAGAGAGACAGAGTTAATCAGGAGAGAGGAAAAACACACACACACCCCCAAAAAAAACCAAAACCAAAAAAAAAAAAAACGAAACAACTACACATCTTCTACAAGAAAAGGGATGTAATTTCTTACTCTCTTATTTTGAAAGTCTTGCCTCTTTCACAGTTAAGCAAAGTTTTCCCAAAGAAGCCATCACTGATTGCATTCATTTGGAATTTTTATGTAAGCAAGTCTTGGAATATGAAATGGAAAGCCAAAAAAGGGTATTAAATCACAGGATATATACATCCCAGAACCTTGTATGCATCCCTTTGGAGAGCAGGAACAAAAAATAAAGAAAAAAGGAAAAAAAAAAAAAAAAAGACATGAAAAAGAAATATAAGTAGTCAAGAACGTGGAACCTGAAAGTCTTTTTGCTTAAGGTCCCTAATGTCCTAATAATTTATTAAAAGATGATGTTAGAGCACCTGAATTTCAGAGAATTACTTCAGAGATGGCTCCTGTTGCAGCAGTTTCTGCTGGAATATTTTACTCTGGCTGTCAGCCAAATCTTTGCTATGCTGATGCCAAATAAATGATACCCAATTTCAACGACAGATGCTGTTGTGTTGACACATAATTGATACGTTTATATTCAGGGCTCCCTGGAATTCTGTAACAGCAACACTTTATTCACAAGAAATACAACTGACAGCAGAATTCAAAGGGACTTGCACACAGCTGATGCCGCTACACTGCTGGAATTGTGAGTCTGGAGGGAAGAGCACACTAGCTATCCGGGGTGGTCAGGAACAGTGAAGACCACAAATCTTCCAGGGCAATGAAAACTACAGAGAAATGGCCCAGCAGTAAAAGTTAACCAGCTCAGCCAGAAACCAGCTTGCTCAGAGAAACAGGAAACCTGAAAGTTTTTAACACAAGATGCATATCCCTTTCCTGCAGAGCTTGTAACTGCGTAGGAGATGGAAGTCATAGAAACGCCACAGCATTAAAGTAACAGATATGTCCATAATCCCCTTCTCTCTTTGACTTCCTTGGTTTCCTAGGCAGGAAACAGATCAGCAACCTTTAAAAATATATTTAGCAAAGGTATATTCCAAAGGAAACATTATATACCCCCTCCATGCATGTTCCCTCTCCTGTAGATAACTTGAAATAAACTTTCATAAATAGTATTTATTTTGAAAAGCAACTATATCCCTCCCTGAGCTTAACAAACCTTCAGCTTCTACTATAAATCTTACAGGGAAAAAAAAAAAAAAAGGCAGATGACATTACAATGTATGTCTACAACCTAAATTTTCTTTATTTTTTAGTAGCACAGCATCATATTATTTTCATACAATGAATAAAAACATTCAGACTGAAAATATTGAGAGAAAAATTCATACCCATTCATTTCACAAAAAAAAAACCCAAAAAACAACAACAAAAACCACCACACCTACGAAAAACCCAAAAAACCACCACAACCAAAACGGCAACAACTAAAATTTGACACAAAAGACAGCAGCAAATAAATGCCATACAGCAAGGTTTTCAGTCACTTATCCAGAGAGTGTATGTTGTTCAGCAAATGTGCAGTGTAGAATATCCTGCCATGATGCTTCCTTTTAATTAAAATAATGTTAAGTTAAAAATACATTTGAATTGCATTATATGGGGATTACCAAACACATTTGAAGCTTGCAGATGAAGAGGAATCACTACCTGGAAGTCTCTTCAAACCCTGGAAAACATATTTTGTTGACTGTTTCTTAAACTGTATTTTAGAATGTTGATCACAACCCAGAAAGCTTCTCCAGTATAATATGCTTCTACTGCTTGTGGGGCCTTACGTGGCTCTCAAATACTGTCTGTGCTTCTCTGCTAGTACCATGGGAAAGATTTCTTCCTGCAGTCACCTCTTTCCTTACATTATGTGAAAAAGGGACTGAAAATACTGATGCTAATTCTTCACACTCTGCACACTGCAGCTCTTTCCTTTAATTCTTCCTCTCCTGTGTGACCAAGGGTTGCTGAGGCCAAAACTGTCGTAAGACCTCTCTTCACACTGAATTTGTCCTTCAGGAGTGCTTAGCACAGAGTACAAAGATACACGGGGAAAAAATATGCATTTATCATCAAAGCTTGTACCTCTCAAAACCCCCAAATTCTGATTTAGTTCAGCAACATGGGATATGTAAAATATCCAGGATTATATCCTTGCAAAAGCACAAAATGGTTGAAAAGGTCAAGGAAGCGCATTAAGTAGAAAAGCTTTAGGGGCTAGGGGGTTCTTTCCACTGTTGTAAGAGGCACTGGAAAAACAATCTTTGCCAAGAAAACATATCCAGATATTAAAAATTTAAGCACGAAGTGCACAGGTTCTTTCATCCAACACCACCACCCCCCCCCCCCCGCAAACCAACCAAATAAATAAATAAAAAAAATCTCCACCAAAAACCCCAACATCATCCCCTGCCCCCCCCCAACTCCACAGAAGTTTTAAGTCACAAAAGACAGCTGAGATTAACCTCCCGCTGGCAACTGGCCACCTCAGGAACATACACAGAGAATGAGGAAGGGAACATGAACAAACCGCTAAGCCAGCTGCCAACAGCTTTGATTCACCCTAACCAGTGATGGGGCACGACATGGTGGTGCACCACGGGCAGACCCAACCTTCCTCGCTCCTGTTCAGAGATCAGATGCAAACCAGCTCCAGTTCAAAATCTGCAGCGATTTGTTAGACTGGTGCTATGCCTAAGCTAAAAAAGGCCAGTCTTTCAGCACTGCATTTTAAATTAAGCACAGCACTGAAATAACAAAGCTAGAGGCTTACAGAGAAGATTCAACTCCTGTCTAATCATTGGAGAGTGGGGGCAGAGAAGCGTAGGTCAGTCTGCCAGGCACTGTACAGCTACACGCTGTCTGTGTTAGGAGGGGCATAATTAGTCTGGGAGGAGAGCAATGTTAAGACATACAGACCAACCTGAATATTTCTGCTTGTTACTGAATTTGCTCCAAAGATTTATTCTTACAGGTTTCTTTGGGTGTTTGGAAATCTCCTTGTTCCCCCTTAAGCATACACTAAATTTAATAATACTCTTTTGAAAAAAAAAAAAAAAAATCATGTTCAATAGTAATAACTCATCCTGTTATTAACAAAGGCAAGGATTTGAAAAGTCAAATGGATTCTCACTCCTACTATTGGCTTCCGCATTTTGTTCTGTTTGGACACAGAACAGAAAGGCCTCACTTTCTCCCACTCAGGAAGGCAGTGCTATAGCTGGAAGACATGGGAAAAAAAACAATAAAATGACTGTATACAAATATTTCCTGTTATCTTCCCCAATTTATAAGGTCATTTTAAAAAAAAGTAAAAGCGTGTTTGTTGGAGATTACTGTACAATGAATTAACATGCTAAATAAAATAGCAACAGAAAGAAGTCAACTTCACCTTTTAGAAATGTAAGACTCAGAAATAGTTCAGGCAATCAGATTTCAGAGCAAATCTTCCTTGTATAGACACTGTTTCCTATCCTGCTAAATATTTCTCTTACCACTGTGAGAAAGACTTAAACAATAGAGGGAAACTGGCTAAGGCTTGCTCTACAGATTGAAATAAATCTTAATTCAGCAGCAAGAACCAGCATGAAGACCTCTGAATAATGGTATCAAATCCAAACATTTAGTCAAGAAGTTGACATGCACCCCTGGCCTCCATGCTAAAGTCCTTCACCACAAGTAACTCCAAGATTCCAAGCCTCCAAACATACTTCATGTATTATAATAGTACAACTGCAAGTCACTCCTTTAAACAGTATCAATTCAGTAAACTTGAGTTTTTCTGATGCTAATGCAGCATCCCCACCTAAACCCCTCAAGCCATTTAAGAAAGGTTTTTATCCTTCAGTTTCTGTCCTAAACTACGCTAGAGTTCAATGCATGCTCTCCCATCCAAAGTCGGCTGCATCGTGATTGCGGCTGTGGTGGGTTGACAGGGAGACCCGGCACAGTAAACGATTGATTTCTAAACAGGCCTAAGTTTGCAAAACCAAACAACTATAGGTGAATTCCCTGAGCCTTTTTGTGGCATGGCTGCAGGCTCAGAGACATATTTTATACAGGCACCAGTAAGGTCTAATAAAAGGCTCTGGGATCTTCAATCTTATTTGTATCGTGACAGCCATGCACCCCAGCTACATTTGTGGGTGCACTTTTAATAATTAAAAGCTGCATCCTGCAGCTTCACCTTAACAATTCCTTATTTTTGTTACCCTTCTACTTGGGTGTCATAGTCAAGCACAAGATCTTTCATAATGCAACGATGCTATAAAAAGTGTAAGATGCTACTGACACCTAACTACCAGAGTAAGCAGCCACGCTGGAAACGTTTTTGAGGCAAAGCACTTCAGTGAGTTTAAATAACAAATTTATACAGCACACCTCCTCTCCAGAGCTGATACTAAGCACTGTACCATGGTAAGAGAACTCCTTTCCAAACATACAAAGCCAAGGTGTCCAACAAAACCAAACTGACACAGGGTGAAAAAGGAGTGAGACCGATTTATAAATAGAAGTCTGAGGAGGAGATGGATATATACCCTGAGGTTTGGTACATCCAAATCATAATTATCCAAGCCTCTAGCATGATACAAAACCCAGAATCAGCATGGCCGAACACAAGGTTTTTATATTTGAGGAATTAATAATGCGCAAGGAGCATTAAAGCTCCCCCAGCCACATGGCTCTATTTTTTTTCCCAAGTTTACCATCATGCAGCCACAGCTCTTCAACTCTTTAACCATAGTACATCTTTACTCTTAAATTTTTTTAGAGCTGCCCATGCCCTCCCCCCCCCCCCAAACCCCCCACCA
>JMFS01010424.1:0-13316 GCA_000699545.1 Podiceps cristatus
GTCCTGGCTGAAACCAGGACAACACGGGATGCAGAAGTACCACTAATAGCTATAGAAGTTCCTTTACCAATCAGATATATTAATTCATCTAAGGGACCAGATGTAGCATTTGTGTAATCGGGCAGTTATGAAGCAACATAAAGAAATTTGGTGAGAAATAAAACCAGAATATTTGCTGTGAAGATCACTAGTCCATGCCACATACAGTACGGTACCACTAGCTATCAATAAATACTTTGTTGTTAAGGTTCCTGTAGTCAGCCCCTAGCAGAGCTATGTTCCCACACAGGAGGCAGCACAGTAATTACTTTGAGGTAATTTCTACAGATTCTCTGCTATTGTACAATTGTTTTTCAAATTTATAATTTCTGTTCTATTAATTTTTCAAAATCTTGACACTTTAAATATTTAAGTGTCTTAGTCATATAAACATCATTGTTATAGCATATTTGACTTTAATGAACGTGTTGCAGCCTGCAAGGCCCTTACACACCTGTAATTTGCTGTATTGTATAAATCTATCATGTACAAGCAGTTCAGTATAAATCTTGTAAGGCAAGATTCCTGCTTCACTGAAGCCAGTGCCAAACTCTCGCCAAACGTTAAGTTTTCTCCGATTTAACAGCCACGGTTCAGAAATTATCTTGAATGTTTCATGAGCCTGAATGTTGTGCCAAAGGTGTTCTGGTGCGGTAGAATCATAGAATCATAGAATTGTAGGGGTTGGAAGGGACCTCGAGAGATCATCGGGTCCAACCCCCCTGCCAAAGCAGGCTCCCTAGGACATAGCACTGAGATAGGCGTCCAGGCGGGTCTTGAATATCTCCAGTGAAGGAGACTCCACCACCTCCCTGGGCAGCCTATTCCAGTGCTCTGTCACCCTCACTGTGTAGAAGTTTTTCCGCATGTTGGTGCGGAACTTCCTGTGTTCCAGCTGGCAGCCATTGCCCCTTGTCCTGACACCACAGCCCACTGAAAAGGGGCTGGCTGATTCCCCCTGCATCCCCTGCTTCAGGTAATTATAAACTTTAATTAGGTCCCCCCTTAGTCTTCTCTTCTCAAGGCTGAACAGTCCCAACTTACTCAGCCTTTCCTCATAGGGGAGATGCTCCAGGCCCTTAATCATCTTCGTAGCCCTTCGTAGGCGACAGTTCAGAAGCCCCTCACTGGTCCTGGAACAGGTTCCTACTGTTGGTCAGCTGCCGGCTTGCCAGTTATTATTTCAAAAGGGAAGCCCTAGAAATTGGCCAGCTTCAAGTTCTGCGTTTGTCGTTCAGAGGCAGATGTGCATCAGCATCTGGGCTGCAAAGCAGTCTTAAAACACGTTCTTGCTTTACAAGGTCTAGCCTATAGTTTATATTTCAATAGATGTATTGTGTTCCAAAGTATCCATAGGGGCGGGAACAAAAAAGAAGTCCCTTTGATTTCTCCTTCCCTCCAGTACTACTGTTATTGATTGGTCCTTACTAGTGAACAATGACTTTCTTAAAGCAGAAATGGATTACAAAGTCAAATCAAAGAGCATTCAGGCCAAATTCTGCTTTGGCTGACACCAGTATAAATCCAAAGGCACTCAAATGGATTACAGATTTATGCTGGTGTAACTGAGAGCAGAATTTTGCCCTTAGTCTTTAACAACTCATTAGGGATAAATAGCCTTTTAGCTAATGAAAATGCAGCATTTTTGTTAACAGCTTCATAATGATATACACCACGTGCTACATTGCCTTGATAATTGGAAAATTTACTTGCCTTTTTCCTTTGGTAAAACGTGGACACTGTTGTAGTTGTTCCATAGTAAAATAATTGAGCCATAAAATCCAGACACCCAAAACATGCTCATAGCATTTAAGGATAAGCAAAATATACATAGAAGCAGCTAAGCCCTGCTCAGAACTGGCTGAAAACAGAACTGTGAAAAATATGGTAGTGTTGAGTTCCCCAGTCCAAAATGGGGGCATGCGCTTTTGCATGCGATTTTTCAAAAACTCTCCTTCCATTTCCAACTGGAATTTTGTTCTGCATCAGAAAATGTGTAGTGGACCTTGAAAAGTGAACGACCATGTCAAGACTGTGAATGTCAGGTTAGATGCAGGCTTTTGACTTTTTCTGAATCCTAGCTTTTTGTTTGTTTGTTTTTGTTTTTCTCCTGATCAGTTTGATTCAGCCCTGACAGGCTCTATAGAGAAACCTTTCCCTTACCACGTACAATAGGAGGCCAAACCTGAAAAACTTCGAACACCTCCTAAGGCAGTGTGTTTTGTTAACTTGGCTCTGGAATTGAAGTTCTCCATTTTCCAAACTCCTCTTACCTGGGAGGATATTAACAAAACCCTCTTCTCTTAGTTTCAGCCAATCTGTTATCAGGAAATACTTCCACTTAAGCATACATCATTAATATCTTCATTAATGCTTTATTACGGCATCTTTACCTGCCCTGCCAGGGAACAGCAAAAGCCAACAGCTCCCTGAGGGATGGGGAGCCCAGAGCAAGAACAACCAGCAGAGCAGGGGCTTCACAGCCAGAGCCACATCCCACCGTACCGACAGCAGGTACGTCGAGGTGGTGGCCAGGTCCAATCAGGAGTCTGGATCATGAGACATCACGGTGACAAGACAGGTCTGAGATCAAGCAAGGAAGTCCATCTATAGGTCAGGATCAGCGCTTGCCACGTGGGCCCATACTGATGAGGCAGGGCCAAGGTCAAGGCAGGAAGCTAGTCTGGATCAAGGAGCAGGAAAGCCAGGAACAGGCAGAGCTGGAGTTACTCTAGAAACCAGTGCTCCTCCACACACCACAGGAAGGAGCTTAAATAGAGTTTGTGGTCTCAGGGGAGTGGGTGGAAGCCCCAGGTGAGGCTGCTCTGGGCCATTAAGGATTTTAGTGCCCTCAGAGCCCTGACAGTCTGGCAGATCTATGATATGGTCTCTGCCAGGTAGTAAATTCCACTAGGAAATGGTAAACCCATACGTTGTGGCATACAACATGGTTCAATAAATCTGTAAGAGTTTTAAGCTGTCAAATGTGATTCCCCAAGTTGTCACAAACAGCACGCAGAACCGTTGTGTGGGCCCTGGCTAGAGTAAATCACATCACCTTTATGTTGCTTTGATTTCCCCACTCTTGTTGTCTTTTTTGCTTGGAAGTTCTTTGCTTGGGGGATTAATTCTTGCTGTGTATTTGGTGTTTAGTCAAAATTTTTACTTGAAAATGCTACGTGCTTCTGTACTAGGAATTTTAATTTGATAATCTTTTGGAGAAAACATGACTAACATGTTTCTCTTGCTTTGATTTATTGTTTGTTACAATTAACTTCTGTGTGTTTGTGTAGGTCTGAGTATCTGAGCTACAGTATTCACAGCGGAGTCAAACCCTGGGTTTGGCCTTTAGACCAAGTACAATTCATAGACCATGCTGTTCTAGAACACTTCTTCCAAGCGTTTCAGGAACATAGCAATTAAATGGAATATGTATATTTGTCTGTATGTCTGAAGGGCTAGGTGAGTGTGTGGTACATTAACTACCTTAAAAGCAGTTTTTAAACAACTCTTTAATACTCACCTATGGTAGTAGAACAGTTGTTAGAACATTGAGGATGCTTTGCACGTATTTCCATGGGTTTTCAGTCTTTCTGAGTTTCGCTTTCCCTTTGTTGCTGTATTATTAGGTATGGAGACAGATAACTCAAAAAGCAGAAAAGTGATTTTGTTGTCCATTTTTCAAAATCTGCTTATTAGGTTAAAGTCAAACATTTCTTCTTTCTATTGTATTTACAACAGCAATAGTAATAAATATTGACAAAGCTAAACAGCCTCTGGGAAGGAGCAGCCTAGAATTGCTATGCAAACATGCTTTAAAAATTACCTACAGACAATACTGCTGTATTAAAATAACAATCCAAATGAGAGTACTCGCTTGAATACTACTTGTTTTGCTTCCCTTTACATTGAGGAATAATGACGGATCTTGTGCTAGTTTTGAATGAAAATATCAATCGGGGAGTGGATTTACATAATAAAATTAATAGAGCATGGAAAGCTTTCAGCGATGCTTTCTGATTTTCCTCTGTGTGTCACAGAAGTTATATTTAAAAAGACAGATGATTGCAAGTTTGTTTAGGAAAGCAAATCCTCTGGGCTGCATGTATGAGATCTTTACATATGACAGCTGGCCCAACTCACAAAACACCCAGGTTCCTCCTTTTCTGTTCCTATAAAGAAAACCTGTAATTGTGCAGATGGCCGCATGTGGAGCAAAATGTCATCATTTACCCACTTTTTCATATTTACTAGCCTGGTTCTCTCCATGTAGAGATGCCCTTCTTAGTTATGCTCTCTGGAGTGCATCCCCCAAAGAAGAGATGGAATGAGACATCTGGTACCCAGTGCAACACAAAATTTTATTTCTTTGCGTTTACAAAGGGAAGATTTTGCAGCAAAAAACTTACCATCTTTACACCATAATTAACCACTGGTTAATCATTTCAAGGTTATCTGCGTCTGGGCTTTCTGTTACAGTAGACTAAACCTAGCAGTGTCTTTTTCCAGCAGTGCAAGCCAAGAGATCTTCCAGAGTCTGATGGGAAAGGGACTAGTGTTAGAGCTGAAGGCCCTAGGTCTGGAAAGCCCGCTTTCTCGTGGATCACTTAGCTCCAGATTCATTACTTCCTCTCAGAGCTGCAACCATCCAGCTTTACAGTGAGCAATAATGGCTGGGGTTTTTTACTACCTTTGAAAATCTTCATACCCAGAAATCTGTGGCTGTCCATATCATGGAAAGGAGGTCTGTTTTGTTGAGTCAAATGGATGAACTGTGAACTGCCTAAGCCTTAGGAAAGAGAGACCAAGGGAAAAGGAGAAGAAGAGTGGTTTCACCATCTAAGCTGCTGGTTTGTCACTCACAGGCCCCTTAATTTATTCACTCCTGCATCCCAGTCCTCCTCTGGAGAAAGCTGTAAAAGTGATACCTGGTCCTGTAGCCAAAATCTGTCTTAATTAATGTCTGATGCCTATTTCACACTCTTCTTTCATTACCCTGTAATGCTGCCATTTTTGGATTGGTGCTGAGTTGCGGTCTGTGACCTGCTTCTGCCTCTCCAGATGGGCGTATTAGGTGAGCTTTCAGCACTCCTTTGAGACTGAGCCTCTCTAGTTGGAAGTCAATTCACTGTCTGCTTCATGAACTCTCTTTTAAGACTTCTAATTCAGTTTGACCAAGGAGGAATTGACTAATTTTGAGGTAGGGACAAGTTCACAATTACCTACTAATGGAAACATCATGGTGCCCGAAAGATGATGAATCAAGGAAGGTTTAAGTTAAAAAAAAATATTTCAGGGTCTGTAGAAGAGTGAAAAAGTGGTTTCCCAGATCCCACTTTCTTTTGTGCAAACCAGACAGGCAATTTCTGGTTGGCTTCCATTGTTTCCAGTCACATCAATAAGGACCTACTTAATGCTCAAATCTGTATTGTTATTTTTACATGTAAATTCCATTTCATAACATCAATAATACTTTCCAGGCAGCTCATTTGAGGACGATTACTCTATTTCATAGGTAGTAAAACTCTCTTGGTCTCAATATACAATTCAAGGTGTGTGAAGCAGTGAATTGCCTATAAACATGCTGCATGATGGGTGTTAATGCTTCATTATATTTACTGTTTTCTTTTCATGGCTTTAGGTAGCATGACAAGCTTTTTCCCCAAGAATAAAATTTGGAAAATCTCTCGCTTTTTCTTGGCAGAGCATTCTTCCTCATCTGGCAGTTAATGTTCCTCAGATATTCTCTAAAAATTGAAGAGAATATCCTCATCTTCACACTTTGGCTAGAGGTTTTACAGTGTAAGAAAAACGTCTGATTGTTTATGTGTGAGAGAGTATCTTTACAGAAATGCATAATTTATGCCAAAGAGCTTTAACTTTTATGCTTAAATCAGGCACCTAACTCTGCTTAATTTCCCAAATAATGTCCCAGTTTACATCAGCACTTAAGCATGTGCTGAAGTGTTTTCTTGAAAAGACAAGTGATTTTGCCGTCATTCATAAATGAGGTGATTATTGAAGTTCTTGAGTAGATCAGCCCCTCAGAAGCCAGAGATGCTCAGCTGAAGACAAGGCCCGTGCTTATCTGGCTGGATTTGGCTTTAGATGTCTGGATTAACACATCCATGGCTGAACAGTTTGGCCATCATGTTTTCAGTGCTTACCAGTGACAGTTTTAATTATTATAATTGTTAATACAAAAAAAAAAAAAAAAAAAAGAATACTTGGCTGCTTCTTCCCCACTCTGCAGTCATTATCCAGAGGTTCACTCTGTCTGTATTTATATGTGTCTGGGGGTGTTCAGCCTGGAGAAAAGGAGGCTGAGGGGAGACCTTATCGCTCTCTACAAATACCTGAAAGGAGGTTGTAGAAAGGCGGGGGTCAGTCTCTTCTCCCAAGTAACGGGCAGTAGGACAAGACGAAGTTGCACCAGGGGAGGTTTAGGTTGGATATGAGGAAACATTTCTTCCCTGAAAGGGCTGTCAGGCCCTGGCACAGGCTGCCCAGGGAGGTGGTGGAGCCACCGTCCCTGGAGGGGTTGAAAAGACGGGTAGATGCAGAGCTTAGGGACATGGTTTATTGGTGGGCTTGGCAGTGATAGGTTAATAGTTGGACTCTGTGATCTTAAAGGTCTCTTCCAACCTAAATGATTCTATGATTCGGAAATGGAGCGATTACCCTAGTAGATGAAAATCAAAATCACATTTTATTCCTGTTTAGAAGGTCCACCTGATTCTGTCTGGCTATTGTGAAAATGTAAGTAGTAAGAAGAATAAGAATGTTGCTGGCCAGCTGTTTTGACTTTCTGCAGCACAGAACATTCACCACCAGGACTGAAGCATACTGAGGCAGAGTGTTAGTCTGAGGTTCATATAATGACAGACTTCCAATGGTTTTGACATTTTGTGGTCAGGGACTTCCGTCCAGGATGCAGGTACTGTCACACAGAACCTTGTGTAACCCTGAGGTATCCTCTGTTAATTTCCATGAGCAGGAATCTTAGGTTTTTACATCACTTAAATCTTATACTTTTTTGCTGTTGTGATAGTAATATGATGATTGGTTTTAATGGAGTGCTGTGTTCCTTGGGAATATGGGGCTGGGAAAGATTTCCTGAGTCCCTGAGTACACCCTGTTTCTGGCTTTGACCCATCACAAATAATAATCCCATTCACAAATAGTTAGGTGGTCTTGCCTCCACTGGAAGTCTTCCAGAGCCTTGATCTTCTCATGATAAGAAACCGCCTAACTAGCTTCCTAATTTTGCTGGTGGCTGATTTATAGCAATAGTTTTGGGGCTGATAACGCCCTTGCATTTCATGCTTGCTGCTAATGCCCCTTTGCTTCATGCCTCTTCCTTGAGGAATTTGTCTTTCTGAGGTATTTGGGAAAAGCATTTTTTTCACTTTGACTATTTTATAAAGCACTTTTGGATCTACCCCACTATCAAGTCTATCCAATGTGTCTACTTCTTCTCCTCAGCTATGATCTGTAGTCATCTGAGCCGCCCCTTACCCCTTCTTTTCATCTGCTCCTTTCCGGCAGAACTTTTTTCTGAGACAGATCATATAATCTAAACCTCATCTGGTCACTTTCTACCGAAGCTTAAATAATTGAAATGTCAATAACATACCATTTAAAATCTATTCTACTTAATCTCTCAGAGTGGTGTGCTGGCAGATTGTGAATGTCACACTACTGATGAGCAAAGGACTTGGATAACTATGAGCGTCTAATCAAGAAATTCATCTAAAATTGTATATCTGCGTAAGAAATGCTGGCACAGAAGGGTGAAGTACTCACTAAAAGCAGCTGGGCCTAAAGTGATTAGTAAAGCAATTCAGGGCGTCAGGGGCTCTACAGAATATGGGTCTGTGCGATGATTCAGCCCTCAGAAGTCTGCCTGATGCTTCGCTGCTGCACTGCTCCCTAACACAGGCCCTGTTGCAGCATCCTCTGGCTTATGCTCACTGAGCCGACCTCAGGAGCAGCAGGAAGAGCCAGGACTTACTGCACTAGCTGGAAATTGTCCATCTGGGTTGGGCTGGCTGCACTGTCGTCAGTGTCCTCTCCCACGTGTGTGCTAGTCCTCCTGATGAGCCTTCAAATTAACGAGTCTCGAAGCCGTGGATATTGGCATCTCTCAGAATTATCGTCTCAAGGTATCTGCAAATTCAATCGGACACTACCATATCAGTTACAGTTAGAATATATTATCAGGGCTTTATTTTCAGTTGTAAAAGACAGTAGATTCCAGACAGACACTCAGTAATGCTATTCTAGGATTTTACAGTTTATTCTAGTGATTTGAATAACGACTAGAATAACAGTTTATTCTAACTAGTTCAACTGCACATCAGCATGGTAACTGAGAATTTATTAATAATGCCTAGAGCTTACACATTGGATTTCAAAGAGACTTACAGACAGTAGGTAATTAATAGCCTGATGCCATGATCTCTCTATAAAATTCGGTTCCTGTCGCAGACATTTCTTCTGAAGTACAGTTATGATGGCTGAGATCTAAAGCACAATTTTGCAGAAGATCTCAGATGTCTCTGAGGGTAAACAGAAGACTTTGACGGTGGTCTTCAGAGCCAGAGCAGGGCACCCAAGCTTCAAGTCATTATCTTCTCTCTGGCCGGCAAGGAATGCCCCTTAGTTTTTCTGCCTTTGAGTGACACCTGTTTTAAGCAGTTTATCTCCCACTGACTGGAGAGGGAGAGGCTCCTACCCCAGGAGCCTGCAAAACCCAGCACGGGACAGTGAAGTTGCTACATGGCAGCTGGGTGTTCAAAGGCCCGAATACGGATGCTACCTCCGAGCAGTTTTCAGCACAGAACTTTTGGCACCCTGAAGGGTGTCCTGAAAGTAGGCGGTTGCGTTTTCTGCACAGGTCTTGCTTAGGGCAAAGGTATGCCTGCCCTGGGCTCCTGCTCCAGGGCTGGACTCAATATCAGACAGACCTGCTGAGAGGGGGGTGGGGGTGACGCTGGGATGGGGGTGTCCGTCATGAGGTACAAGTTTAGTACAGTCTAGTACGGACTAAATTTTGGAGTCCAGAGTAAGGAGGGGCACTGCCAGTGTCAGAAGGCAGAGCGGCACAAATGGGTTGTGGTAGAAAGGTGCCTTATTCCCAGAGTGAGAATCTTTCCCGGACTTACCAGTGAGGTGAGAATAGACTCAGTCAGTATGTGGGTGAGAGATCTCTCCTGACACTTATGAGTTACAGGCATCAGTAGTTTGCAGTCAAATGATCAGAGATTCAGGCCTATATATTTTAATGCTGTTTCTTATTTTCCCAATTGATTCAGGATTTGCCTGTCAGAGGTTAAATCCTGCCAGTATAGTGCATAGGTTTTCTGATGACCGTGACATCTGAACATGGGTTAACCTTTCCGTGCTCAAAGATTTCCTTTGGTGGTCTGATCATTCCCTTTACTCAACACTCTGTACAGTTACTTGGTATAAATATTCATGTTTAAAGATAAGGTAAGTAATGTACCAAAGATCACACAGGAAAAAACTATAGAAGAGTCAGGGCTGGTAACCTGGAGTCTCTGCTTAGGAGCAAGATTCACTTTATCCTGTTCCCTAATACACCATAAGTAAGTAAACCAAGGCAACGTACTAGCTGGTGATGAACAGCCTTCCAAACCACAGGTTAAAGATGTAGTTTGCAGGTACCTTTGACTAACATAAAAGGGATAAAAAAAAAATCTTTTAAAAAATGTTAGGAAATAGCTTTGCACACTTGATTTCTTAAGTGCAGAAGGAAATGTCATTCTTGCAGGCTTGTGCTTTCTCATCTGATTATTGCTAATGCAAAATGCCAGTAAGGAATGCATAAATCTGCACTGCAGTTCTTGAAATTGGTGCAAACAGTAAATTTTTTTTGCAAATACGTCTATCCACTTCAGTCCTGTAATGCAGAATGCTACTTTCTTGCTGAAAGACTTGATAGACATTGGGTTGTCACAGATGAAAGGTCAAAATGTTATTTCTTAAGAATTCCGCAACTATTTTTCATTTTGCAAGGTGTGCACTGAGTGTGTAGAGCAACAGAATTTAAACTCTGTGTGTGGTTTGGGAAGATGGAAATTGTACTTGGGGGAAGAGTTTCAGTCCTGATCAGAGAGGGTAAAGACAAAGCACTCGGCAGAAACATTTAATAATGGATATTTTTGCTCCTCTCCTGTAGCAGGAGACAATTAGAGGAGAACATAATGTGGGGGAAGGGAAAAGACAATAACACTACAGAATTATTGAGCTGAACAATATCTTCACTTGTATTTCAGAGGAAGGATTGGAGAGAAGTTGACATTTTAATATTTTCTAAATTACTCTGCAACAGGTTTTCTGATGAATCTAATCTGGCACCTCTTCCAAATTGATATTTCATCCAAGAATGTTTGGGCAAATATGTTATTAAGCCAGTAATTTAGATTTAGCAAGTTGTATATTTCAGTACATTTAAAAAAAGACAGCCTAATTTCCAGAGATAAAGGAATAGGCCTCATTATTTCCCATGCATAGAGGTAAATTGTTTTACTAGCAAAACTGTATTGATTTTCATCCTACATCTCAATATTGAAAGTTGTTTACACCAAAAAATGCGAGAGAGAGAGCGGGTGCTCAGGAGGCAGGAGACAGATACATGAAAAGAGCTTTTTGATAGTGGGACTAACATTCTACACTACTGCTATCTCGGACAGGGACTCATGGTTGTTGTGGTCGCTATTTGAGGGCCAATAACAAATGAAGTAAAATAGTTTGTCTCAACTGTTTTTGGTAATTCTCAGTGACGAATGAAACCACCAGCTTTAGATTTCACCTGGAGCTCTTACATTTTGGCATGTGAGCCTTGTTTTCTGGGCCATTTTGAGAAACCTCCTGACTGAACAAAAGTGAATTGCATAAATCCCTCCAGTCTCTACGCTTCAGGTGGCTTTGATGAAGAGAAGAAATCTCTCCTGAAAGGAAACTTAGCTATCGATATTTATCCCCTCATTCGTTACACTAAGCTACCAGGTGACCTTCAACAGATCACCCATCCTGTCGTCTCTTGGCCAGTAGCGTTTTGCAATATTTCTGGTAGTAGCAGCATATTTTGCAATCTTGAGGAGCCTGTTCAAACCTGTCAGCAAGCTGCATGGCTGCTGGAAAGTGTAAGGGAATGGCTGAATACTTCTGTTTGCCCTGGTAATTAAAAAATGTTGGTAAATAATACTTCAAGTCATAATGAATGTTGGAGTCTGTTGCTTTTGATTGAAATTCAGTGTAAGCTATGTCTGCTAGAATATATACAGCCTTACTTTTTTTTTATAACTCACAAGTTTAATATTAATCTATAAACATCCCTTTACATATGCTGAGGAAATTTACTCGTAAACAACAGATATAATTCATCACCATTACAATCTCACCAGCTTTATTCAAAATTAAGTTTTGAATCTGTGGTTAAACTCATTCAGATATTTTCTCTGCAGGAATGATCTTGCCTCAGCTACTCACAGTTAGCAAGCAGCAGTGCCTTTCAAGTGTTGATGTTGATGCAAGAAGTAGAAACATTGCATTTTCTTTTCTTTGTCTTTCACCACATTAAGTTACTTGGCACTTGACAGACTACTGTGATTTGGCTCTTTGGGACAGCTGCTGGAACGGTCAGGTCAGAAGGGAAGTGGGCAATGTATTTTGGCTACACAGGGGATTTTTTTATATAGACATCGGCTCAATGTTTTTTGTTTATCAGTGGCTGGTAGCTGAATCTAGGACTGTGAAAATGAAAGGCTATATAATTTCTGATTTAGAGTTACCAACATGCTGGTTGTGTAGAGCCTTTTATGCCAGTTGCTCATCAAGGGGAATTTGAAACCCATCAGCTGACAAGGGGGAAAATATATGAAAAAGATTGCTGAAAGACTTAATGTCAATCTGCTTTGCACCAATTTAACTTTTTGCTAGTAAAGCCATCCCTGTTTAATTACAGAGCAAGCTAAATTTTTCAAATCCCTGCCCATTCAGTGTTTACTTCACGTGTCTACATTTGATAGAAGAGAACTGGGAATTTATTAGGCATCAACAAACAGAGTGGGCTGAAGGCTTTTCTCCAATGGTGGACTGAGCTCAGTACCGCACATCAGATTCTGTGTGTCCAGTCAAACACATTTACTATTACAAAGCAATCAGTCATTTAATTACTGACGAAGCAAACCAGAAAGCTCTTAGAAGTATCCATAGCGTATTAATCTTTTCTTGTGTCTGTTCACTCTTTTGTCTTTGAGCCAGATGCACTGTATGTCTTCTTTGTCTGGTGCGTACCCTTTATTTATATTGTAGTCCTAACACCGTTAATCTGCTCAATAATTTATAAGACAGCTGACCTCAACATTAGGTGAGCTATTGAACAAACATCAGGGAGCGTTAAATTCAGTTTAGGCACTGTGGTTTGAAACCCCCTCAGAGTCCACAGGCTCCACTAAGCTCACAAAATGCATGGAGGGACTAGGCATACCTGGGCTTCTGCGCACCCTCGTCTTCTGTCGTTACCCAGCTGATAAATATTTAAATCACAGGCTTAGGTGGGTGAACCACTTTTCGTCCTATTGTCTCCTCTTTCACTTCTGTGGCTAAAGGTATAATCTTTGCACACAAACCCTGTTTAAGTACTCTGTTACTAAGGAAACAAACTTGTCAAGCGTGGACCATGTGGGAATAATGGTGATTTATTTAGAAAAGGAAAGGTTTGTCATTTTAAGCTCACTACTACAAAATTGCTTTTTGATTACCTTCAAGCTTATTGCATTGTCTTGTCACAATAAACTATGGGAACAAGTGGAAAGGTTAATAATTGTGGGCTTTGTTCTTGTCAGTTATTCTGCAAAAGATCATACGGGAGACCTGCACCCTTAGCTCAAAAGGAACAAATTTCAGTAGGACTGGAGCAGAATCCCGGACTCCATTTTTGTTGTTGTTGTTATTATCTATTTATTTTCTAGCTGCCTCCAAAGGCAGAGTGGCTGAGGTGCAGAGATTTGTAGACCGGCTGCAAGGATGGACTCTGTGATACACTGCTAAGGGTAGGCAAGGTTGTTTAAACATATCTTTCAGGGTGGGGGAAGGAGAAGGATCTGAGCAGGATAGGAGAAAGATCTGGAGATCTGAGAGGGCTTTGTAAAGTTTAAACTGTAATACATTTTCTGAGCCCCATCACTGAAGGCTCCTTGTTTGCTAGGAAACATCAGGTGTTGTCATATTTTATTTTATTTTATTTT
>KL257038.1:0-21415 GCA_000699545.1 Podiceps cristatus
TTTTTCTTTCATAAATGGACACATATAAAGAAAAGGTTGACAAATACAGTTTTTTTCCTTCATAAATCCTGTGTGGCTGCGTGGCTCTAGAATAGTGGTGAAATCCTCAGTTCCCACTGCTCCCTTCCATTGCACCAGAGAGATGTGGGGTTTTTTTTAACTGTAGTTCCAGAGTTTCTTGTAGCAGGGTAGAAGGATTCTGCAGTTTGTGGCAGAAGGGTCCTCTAAATGTTTATTGCCCGGGAGTGGGTGGCACTATGGGAGGACCGGGGTCTGTACAACACTCAGTCTCTTCCAGTTCCGTGTTTGCCACAGGTTCACATATCTATACCTGAGCATCAGCTTCTGCAGTTCTAGATTCAGAGACATGCAAACAATAGTTAAGCTATTGTTAAAGTTCAACAACTTTACATTACATTTGACTTTTACTTTATATTACAACTTTTATAACTTTTACCTTTTGTTGCTGTCTGTAGGCAGCAGGGTGTCTGGACCACAGGCTGAGGTCTGTGTTGAAATGGGTATAAATATACGATTTTTTTAAAATGTTAGATTCTTCAGTTTTCGCTTTTCATCTATTATACATTTTTTTTTGGAGTTAATTAAATCCACTCTTTCTGTCTCCTTAAAATTCAAGTGGTTTGAAAAGGTCTCTGATTCACTGTGGCACCACTTCAGAATAATGCCAGCGTCATTTAACTCATACATGAATAGTCACAGCTTTCACAGAAAAAAAAGGAGTGAAAGATCCAGGAGAAAAATGAGCTGCCGTCTCTCCCAGGCCACCTGCCTGCACCAGGGGAGGTAAAAGAGAAATTCCAGGGCAAGCTATTTTTTAAGCCTAGCACGGCTAATACATCCAGATGACAATACTTCATAAGGCATTACAAAGGCCGGATCAGTTTGTCCTCTTAAGTCATAAATATGATGCTACCACTTTCAAAATCCATCTGCCAGCAACACCAAGCAATTAAACTCCTCTCTCCCGCTCCCTCGTGTAGCCTCCCTGTAGTGACCAGAGGTCCGTCTCTCCTTCCCTCCTGCTGCGAGGCAGCGAGAGCTTCCCTGCAGCCAGGCACCGGGGCTGGCGGCTGCCGGTGGCCCCGCCGTCGGAGACCAGAGGGGCTGGGTTGGCCAGAGGCTGGCCTAAAAGGAGCCCATGGGATGCAGAAGCTGCATCCACCCTTCATCCACGTGCATCAGCCCAGACACTGTGGGAGCCAGTTATTTTGCAGCTAATAGAGGTAGCTCACTCTCAGCCTCTTGAACCCTGTATCTTCCATATATCTTGGCGAGCTGATGGGGATTTAAACAATATTTGTCTTGGAGGTGCTACAAGGCAAACACACAAGCCATCAAAGGCATGTTTTATAATGATGGGTTAACATGATTCTTTTCTTTGGCATTTGACCAAAAGAAAAGAAAAAAAAAGAAAGAAAAAATAATTTTAAAAGCCTTATGATTTTAAATATGCAGAATGTCCCAGCTTTCTATCCTTGTGAATCTCTTTTCCCGTGTTGAAGGGGGAAAGTTTACTTGGGAGTAATAAGCAGGTCCCGTGGGGCTGCAGCACGCCACTGCAGTCATGCACAAAGCCAGTTGGCCAGGAAAGGGACATCGGCCCAGAGCCTGGAGTCCCACACTTCAAAGGACACCTTGTGGGCAACAGCTTTATTTTCTTTTTAAGGAAACGATCTGATGAGCAGTTTGCTATATTGCTAGTGGTGCTGCCGAAAGAGACTGTCCTGTGCACGTGCAAGTCTAAAGGGATGATTTTTATCTTCTCTATATGTGCTGTGGTGTCCCAAAAAGTGGACTACATCACATAACAAATTTAAAATGACCATATGCCCAACCTCATTACCAGGCCTAATAGGCAGCAGATGAGAATCAAGTTAGTGGGACGCTATTTCCTGAGGACAGGTCATTGCTTATCTGTGCCTCATCGCTTTCAGCTATTTATAGGTATTTAATCACTCAAGCACTTAGGGCAAAGCCTTCTTGGAGAAATCTGTTTTGGAGGGGGTTACCTCCACATGAGGTAGGTCTCATTTAGCTTGGCAAACCTCAAGAGCAGCTCTGGAGATCACCTGTGGGTGGGAAGGACGCCCACGGGGACAGCATGACAAACGTGCCAGGCCAGCCCCACAGTTGCCCCCAAACCAGAGTAATGGAGTTTACGGGAAACCCTTTTTGATGTGTTTCAGAGCCCTGTCTCTGCCTGGGTATCCGCTTGAACTGCTGCTCTGCCTCATGATCATTTTGCTAATCCTGACCCCAAGACTATATGTGAAAGAGTATTTTCCCAGGGCATTGGCAGCAGGATGCAAGCAGATCTGTGAGCCCGAGTGACAAAGCCTGCCCTCCCTAGTACGACACTCAAACTGACGTGAATTCACTGAGGTTGGGAGGCAGAAGAGGATTCAGTACCTAATGCAAAGCAAACATTTCCTAATGCAAAGCATGCAGTTATGTCCCCCTGCAGGGGACAGGGCTGAAATAGATTGGATCTTGATTTAGAAAGTGTCAGCCTCATGACAGAACTTGGAATTAGCACCCATGGGGTTATGCGACCTCATGGGTAATCTCAGCATCTGTTGCTGAGGGTGCTGGCCTAAAAAGCATGGGCCTGAAGGCATATGGGTTTATGTGTGATCTTTGTCACATTTATGCAGGGCTTAACTATAGCTATAGAGGTATTTTCTTTTTAGTCTTTTCCCTGACAGTTGACAGGTATAACCCACTGTTCAAGAAATAAGATTTTTTTGTCTATTGCTTTTTACCTTGCCTCTGTGACTGCAAAACTTTATTTGACTTACCAGTGTCTACACTTTTTAATCAGAGACCCTATGATACTGTATCCACTTTTCCACGCATTATTTGGAAATTAGATTCTGTTGTTTTCAAGAAAAACAATTTCAAATGGGAGAATTAATTACTGAAAACACCTAATTCTAGCTTGATCAAATATTAAAAAATGGACAGGCCTGAGAAAGCAAATCCTTCCACTGAGTAAGGTTCCAAATTTTATTATTGTTCGGGTTTAGAGTTTGAAACTGCATTAAATCCAACACTTGTATATATTCAGCTGTCACTTTCATGGCAATACCATGACCTCTTTTCCAGTCTGAAGCAGAGAAGCCAGTGTGGGATGATCACCTAATATATTCATCATGATCTTAGAGCCAGAGGAATGAGAGAAGTGGGGATTTTCAGTCCAAAGGTTGCTGCATGACAGTTCAAGAAAGCACACGCTGAGCAACTGTGGAGTTGTCTAAAACGACATTGCTTACATTATTGGCAAAGATGAACACTTTTACATTAGAATTTGCATCTTTCTTTATGTTCTGCATGAAACAGCTCCTGCCCTCTGCCATGTTCCTGAAGCAGCGGGTTATCTGGCTCTCGGGACGGGAGTCTCAGCTAAAACCACACAGACTTACTTCCCAGCCCACGCAATGCTCAGCTCTTTCACGACCTCAGTGCCAGCATACACCCGGGCCTGGCCTTCTCTTCATGCCAGCATTTCAGAGAGATAAATCCCTCAACAGCTGGTCTTGGGTACTACTTTAGGGCACTGCTTTGCAACTGAAAACAGGACCTACAAGGTCCATTTTTCCTGTCTGATAGTTGATCTTACTGTACCCTAAGTCTCGGTTCAGCTACCAGCAGTGTTTCCGTATTCTGACATACAAAAATGAGTAGGCAGTAAAACACTTATGTCTTCCAATTTGGTAAACTCCTGTGTTACTTAATATTAAACTTGTGCTATACGTTGCCCCTTGATTAGTTCTTTCATCTCAGAAAAGTCTGAAAGTCCCATATATTTAAGAAAGCGTCATCTTCTTTTCTCAAGAGAATATATGTTAGATTTGTAGAGCTACCTGGAGAAGACAATAGACTTCTTGAATATTTCTAAGAATATTTTAACCTTTTCTGGTCTCAGTGCTCCATTTCAGGTCCTCTCAAATACTGAAACACAAGAGAGGACATTATTTCCTGCAGAAGGAGTCTAGGGAACTTTCCCAGAGGGAAAAATATGAAGAAACCTCATCAAAGGTTCAGTTTTAACATTTTCATAGGGCTGAGCATGATTCACCATGTTTATGTCTCCACTTGGCTGGGTGTGAGGTAAATGCTTACTAACCAAACAGAGGAAGCATCCAGCACGCTATCTATCTTTTCATCTTCCTTTATCAGTAGACAGTTCAAGTTAAAACCAAATATTAACTTCTTTCCATAAAAAAAAAAAAAAAAAAGCTGCCACATTGTTTGATTTAAACTGTGGTCACGTTTTTCTAGTGTTACCAGGGAACCAGAGATGAGTACAAACCTGCTTAAGGCTGCATGTCATGGCCTGAGTAACAGCTTCCCTGAATGACCCTGTGATGGAAGCTGGTAGACTTGGGTATCTTAAGTAAAATCATCAAGTATGTTGTATTTATAACCTGATTAGGAGTAAACGCAGAGCCGAATGTTAATCAAACCAGGTATATTGTGAAATTCAGAGCTATTCTACCAAAAGATTACAAGGTGAGTTTTCTAGCAAGGTTCATTTCTCCCATTGAGAGTGCTCAAGGTGGATGGAAGACAAATTGCAATTATTTTTATCTTCATGCAGAGCACAAAATAAGTAGCATATTTTTCTTCTGCTTTGCAGGAAAAAAACAAAACAAACAAACAAACCCCCCCCACACATCTTTGTACTGAAAATCTTACTCCTAAAGATGAGGTTGCTTTACAGAGAAAGCACTCCTGCAGTCTGTGTGTTAAAGCAGGTTCATTTCCTGAATCATGGTAGGAGAACAGAGCAACATATTATGAAAAGAAGTGTTATCTACTAAGTAAAGCAGAGAACTAGAATCACAACTCTGGAGTGACATTCTTGCCTGTGCTGCATCACCATATGCAGAAGGTTAAGTGAGCTCCTTCTGTCCTTGTTTCGCACCTTCAAAATCAAGTATATAATCTTTCTTACTTCCCAGTAATAAATTAATAATGGCAACATGTTTGGATACCTAAAAGTGAGGCAACACTCTCTAAAGGGAAACCCAGTGTTACTCAGTTTCGCTGATATGCAACACACAACGGCTGGTGATGCATCCTTTTGCAAGGATGAGGATGTGCAAAACCCCATTCTGCTCTGTATCATGGTAGCGATTCCTGCCTATTGCTAAAGCATCAGAACATTTATTTTGACTTTCTTTTTATCTGTTAAGGGTTACCAAGTGAAGGCTGGAAGCGATTTGGATGATCCTTCTCTGAATGTGCCAGCAATGAGAAGTTCAAAGGGCAGAGTTCAAAGGTATTTCTTTTGCAGAGAGAAGGGGGATTGTATTTCCAGACAACTGAAACACCACTGGTCTGGTGAAGGACACTGAAGATCCTACACATTCTTGACCTCACCATAGTCTCGAATGTTTCCTCTGAGGAGAAATGTGTTAGTGGGGTTCTGCTTCTCATGTCACTTGTCTTTTTTTTTTTAAATGTTCAAATCATTGTATTTTACATTACCTTTGCTTGCACAAGAACAGCCTCATCTCCTCTGAAGCCGTGGCCAAGTTTTGTATTTGGCATTCTCTTCTATTTTGGTCACCAAGTAGAGGGGAAACCAGGATGCACTCTCTCTTTCTGTACTTCTTCTTGTTGGAAAGGTACCGGGCATCTGCAGTCAGAGCAGGCCTACTGCACTGTGCCTTCATTTCAAATGTCTCTATCAGAAAGGAGCCAACACAAAAAGAAACCAGATATATTTGGAAAATCTCATCATTATTCCCTAAATAAAGGAAGGAGAGAATGTCCCTAAATGTACTTGGCTGACCTCCCTCTGCAGCCAATTTAGGGCAAGAGAGCCATGTTTGGTCCAACCCAGCAAACTCATCAGAAAGAGGAGATATTTTGTGTTGGGAAGTCAGCGGCCTGCGCAAGTGTACAAAAATCAGAGAGAGATCTGAGGTTTTACAAATCCATTTGAAGGAGATAAATAAAAAACTTGGGCTGACCTGTTTGTTATTCTGGAGATCAGTGTTCTCCTGAGACTTCCTAGAGGGCATTATTAATGTTGCATGGCATGAACACTTTGATCTGGCAGCAGAAGTGCTCGGAGCTGACAACAGCTGCCTCTCATCTTCCCTCAGCGCTTCTCTACACTTTGGCCACTGAGAACTTCCTTCTCAGAGACAAAAAGGAAAATAAAATCAATGAGGGAGGGAGGAGCAGCTAATTTAAGCTGGTCTCCAAACGGTTGCTAGGTGCTGATGGTTTAATACCTGGGAAACCTTGCTGGGAACAAATGCACGCTGATGTTTCACCTGTCCTTTTCGGTTAGTCTTGTTGTGCCAGCCAGGAAGGTTGCCCTGCTCTATTCCCTGGGAGAAGACTGGCTGTTCCTGGCATGGGGACAAGTGACTCAGATGTGACTCATTGGTGCAGAACCTGCTGGCAGCCAGGCACTGTCCTGGATGGCAGCAGAAATCCTCTCTGCAGCTCAGGCACGGGGAGCTGTGGCAAGCCAGCCCGTGCCCGAGTGCTGCGGTGCGGCACCCTGACGGCACAGATTTGGTAAAGCGAAGGAAGCCCCGAGGGCGCAGAGCATGGCAGCAAGTCCTCGCGGAGCTGACCATGCAAGGTGCCTTTCCTGGTCTTGCTTCAGCTCAGTGGGGTCAACGCTTCTGCAGGCTGACTGGCTTTATCCTCAGGATAATTTTTCTTCCTCGGCTTCATTTACCACAGCAGACAGTGCCACAGCCCTCACATCCATCACAGCTAGCGGGACACAGCTCCCGCCCAGGTTCCCCGTGCAGCCCGGGGCTGGGCCGCAGAGATGAGGAATGATGCTGCCCGCAGCGGCAGGCCCGGGCGGCCATTCATCACCTTTCCCTCCGCTGCGAGAGGCACCCAGCACAGGCCTTTCACGAAGCGGATCAAATGACCCTGGGGCTCTTCTCCTAGGACCCAGCTAAATAAGTTTACAATGGCTGGCATTTAATCCAATGAGTAGTCCTGATAGCTACTACGAACTGTTTAAACAGTAAGACATTACTTCTCATAAGAGTTTCAGGCTTAGGTTGTTCCGGGCACAAGCTGTTCCTGGTAGGTCCTTTTCCTCTGAGGTTAACGGCTCGTCTTCCCACTTATTATTCTTCATGGATTTGATATTTTCTGCCCTCTTTTCTGCTCTCTGTAAAATATCTGGAGACAACGATTGAATTTGAAACTGCCAATCGTTTGAGGAGAGCTGAAGGTAAATGCTGCATACTGATGAGAGACCAGGAATTATTCATATTCTTGCTGCAGATGGGATAAGTGGCAACAGGAGAAAGGAACTGATTTTCCTGAAGTCACATGAGGAATCCCCGTGAAACTGCTGGGGAAACAAGAAGTATGGCAAGTGACAACTGCAGATGTGTTTTCCTGCTTGTGATGCTGGGAGTCACGCTCACATGGTTAATATGCGATCCCAAAGGAGGAAAGATTAAAGATAGCCTCTGTGTTGCTCAGCGATGCCGTCAGCTGATCTGAGGCTACAGTAGGTCGTGGGAGGCAGCAGCAGTGCATGCTGCCCCGTGTGCTGCCTTTGTGGCGGCAGCACGTCCCCCGGGTGCCGCGAGTTGTCCCTTCGGTCCGCCACTTGCTCGGAGAATGGCAACAGGCAGGTTAGATGTGCCCCACGTGTCAGCTGAGCAGAGCTGATGACGGTCTTTGCAGTGTTGTGCAGCTGGGTGCCCATCTCAGGCCCATGCTGAAGGGCTTTCACAAGCAAGATGAATCTCTCCTGCTGCTTCTTGCCCATGAGATCTGAGCTGATAAGCATTTTCTGAAAATCCCTGTCAGATTAGGCTACAGGCAAAATTGAGAAATTGCTTAATGCTGAAAGCATTCACTCATTAGGATGAGCAATGCTCAAGTCCTGCCTTGGTGAAAAGGATCCTGGGCCTTATCCAGCCTCCGGACAATTGCCTCAAGCACAGAGTGACCATGAATTCCATGGTGGGGCTCGCCGGCTCTCCTGTGCAAAGCATCACAGCCTCCCTCACCTAATTAAACATGTATTGGTTCAGAGGCGGAATTAAAAAAATTATCCTTGGGGCTTAAAATGCATCTAGAAAAGTTTTGGGTGTGTTCCAACACTCCTTTCTACGTCTTAATACTTCACTTGTCCATAGAAACGACCCCGTTTGATGCTTAAGATTCCTAACTCATCGGCAATCCTGGCATATATAGAAAGCAGAGAAAACCTCCTTTACCAGATTTCTGTTCCCACATAGTTCTGAACACCCTGGGTTGTGATGGTGTAAAGGTTCCTTTCATAGCCATAAGTATGGATTTGCCTAAGTTACTTCTTTGGAAAATTATCAAACGAAGGAAAGGAAAAATGATCTTGTGACTGAAGCAGAGGGCTGGCATTCATGAGCTTGGGGCTCTATTCAGCTGTTCCCTGGGCTTCCTGCCTGACCCTGGGCAAAGCGCAATCTCTCCATGCCAAAGTTTCCTCCTCTGTAACGTACAGATAAGGGTGCCTACTTCACAAGGTTTGTGTGAAGCTAAATTCATTATAATATTCTCATGTTTTCAGGATTTTTTTTTCCTGCAATTTGCACTCCTATTGGAAGCACAAAGAATTATTTTAATCATTATTGCTAACAAAAATGATGAATGCACTTTGGTTTGGAATGTGCTTGCTCTCACATGTTTGTTTATAACTTCAGAGTATAATAAATAATTCTGTAGATGCAATCTCTTCATCTCATTCCCCAGCCCTCTGCTCTCCCGGCATGAACGTGCGGTTATGCTGGCAGCCCTAGACCAGAGATTCAGGGTTAGCTTGGGCTGCCACGTTTCCTCATGGATTTTATAATCAGTAGGGTCATCTCTAAGCATAGCCTCCCTCAGCACAGTATTACCCTGCCATGGTTCCCAGGCAGCAGCATTTGAGAGTAAAGGCAGGAGCATATTTCTCCTGTAGATCAACAGTGGTCTACATAGCTCCATCGGCAATGTCTTTGCTCCAGGGCTTATGAAGATCCTGCGTCAATGGTGGTACCTGTCATTTCATGTTCCTGCAAGTGTGAAAAGTATTTCCCTCACCACATTCTTGTGGCTGTGTGTCCTGATGGTCCCCCCTTCTCCCATTATAATGCTCTGATAATTTTATGTTTCCTCCTTCCCTCTGTTTTTTCCTGTCACTCTCCCCTGAGTTGTCCCAAATAGCTTATTTTTTCCTTTCTTCTGGTGTACCCTCCATCCTTTCTCCCCTCAACTTAGTGGCACAAGCAGACCTTTGAACTCCAAAATCTAAGATTATAGGTCACCCAAACATGCTTTAAAATGTGTAACTTGTAAAATTATCACCACACCACCTTAACATTTTTAAATTATTTTGTCAACTTTTCACTGGTCTTTCACTCTTCCTCCACTTCATCAGTTTCACTACCTGTTACGTTCATTCACTGTCCCATTTAAAACCTGAGCCCTGGTTTGTAAAAAAAAAAAAAAAAATATACAGTTGTGTTGCAGTGTTTGCTGCTATCCAGAGTACAGTGGTTAATTCCACTATGAATGACTGCGTGAGCTCTGGTCCTCAGTGTGTCCCTGCCTTGAAAAAATCCCAAGAAAATGGGGCATGACAGTAACCTGAGAGAGACAAACTGCCAATATTCCCTTTAAAGGCTCTTGCAAGCTATGACGGGGATAGTCTAGCTGCAAATCGGTTCTTTTTGGAAGAGGCGCACATGATGACATGGTCACCCTCCTCCCGTGTGGCACGGAGGCATAACCAGTGGGCATCATGTGGCATGCAGTGGGCAGGTCCCAAGAGACAAGGCAGACTGCGGTCCCCAGCCACTGACACGTGTACCGTATATCGTTTTTCCTTGTTAATGTGGTGCACAGAGAAGAGAAGTCTCTACAAACTACTTTGTCATGCTTTTGTATTCCTCTTCCTTTTCTAAATTATGGATCACATTTTCTACTATCAATTTACTCAGTGCTGAACAATATGCCATGTAAAAATCTTTTTGAATTGGAGGGAAATTGGCCTCCCTGCCTTTTGTCTGAGCTGTTCACCTAAGTCTCTTGGTTGTCCTTCATTTTAATAATTCTATTTGTACGTCAGATGCTTTTAATCTCACCTCCCAACCAAAGGAATTGCTTGTCCTTGCAGACCAGGTCTTGGTGACTGGACATGAACATGATCTGTTGTCTAGATCTGTCCTACAACATGTCCAGGCTGCATCCTGGCTTGTTTGTCTATTTGGGAAATCCTCATTCTCAGCTGTTACTCTGTGACCCTTTTTAAACAGCCACGTCGCCCACATTTGTTTGTTCCCTCAGTAAGTGTGACTGTGAATCTGACAATACTCACTTGCTAGTGGAGCCCTGAGACCATAAGGCAGAGAGTGTCTTGATGTCACCCCGAGCAAGACCTCCATGAACAAGATCAGCATGTTCTGGCCAGCTCAGCACACCAGCTCCCCTTTCAAGTTGCATCACAGAGGGATTGAGCTTTCTTCTTCTTTTATGTAGCAATAAGGGAGCAAACAAGACTCCCTTTTAGAGCTAGTTTGAGAAGATCTGTCCTTCATCAAAGCAGTTGAGTTATCTTGCTTGAGTTAGCTTGGCCCAGAGCAACGATTTGAGCTAGCTAAGTGTCTTGGAGGAGCTGTACCACCTGTTCTTTTTTTTTTCTTTTTTTTTTTTCTGCGCTTTCTGACCTTCAGTTCCCTGGATGTAAAATTTTTCTGCTGAGAACAAACACTTTCCCAGTGGGGATCATGGGGCTCCTTTATGGTACTGTGAATATTTAGCAGCTCTGTCCTGCTTTTTCTTTTAATGGTTGTCTGCCTGAGGGCACTTAGAGGTGGAATATTCTGAATAACTGTAAATTCAAGGAAACCATCCACTTCTCAAAAAAACTCTCAGAGGTGAAAATTACTACAGAAACAAAAATGTGGGGCAAAAATGAAATAGCTAGTCAAAGAATATTTATTTATTTATGATCAATAAATGTCTTACATGTAATTCAGTTAGCAAGTAGACAGTTCTGCTTCTGCTCTAGGTATATACATGGGTGTGTTTAAATTCTTTTCCACAGCATAAAACCAGATATATGCAGCAGTAGAGATATACTGGAATGTAAAGTGCTTATGGATAAGTATGATTGCTGGCATATCTCTGGACAACAGGAAAATTGAAGTGTTGCAAATAGAAGGCATCAATATTGTTAATTTATAACTGTAAAAAAAAAGTTGCAGCTATAGCCTTTATAAATAGTCAATGCTATAATGAATACAGAGAAGAAATACACTTCTAGAAAAATGTCTGGAAAAGGATCTCTCTGTATATATATTTTTAGTGTAGTAGTTTACTCAGCTCAGTCTTAAGGTCTGAGAGTAATATTGGTGTAATTCCAGACTTCCTAGTACTCATTAGGTGCCTACACAGTACTTTATCATCATGGGTAAAATGCTGTAGCTTGAGGCAAAATTAAGCATTGTGTATACAAATAAAATATTAATTAAACATTTTATGCAATATAATAATCTTTATAATGCCTCCATAATGCAAGTTTTTCCCTGTAACTTCTCTAACCAGAACTGGATCTGGATATTCTGATCTTATTTTCTGTTCTGATCTTTATGTACTTCATCTGCAGTAGCGAGGACTTGAAACATATTTCCCACCCTTCCTACTCTCCCATTCAGAGGCAAAAAACACTGCATCAACATTTTATTTTAATTTTTCTCCAGATTTCTCATTTTTTCATATCAGGCCTTCCGACGCCATTCCCAGAAGAAAAATCCCTCCAAATAACAAGTAATCTAGTTTAGGTTTCACATCTCATCTACTGTTACTGTATAAATGATTCTGTTTAGAGACAGCTTGGCAGCGTGTGACACTGTCATCAAAACCCAGCAAGCTTCAGCCACCCGTTTAGTGCCATCTCAACATCTTTGTCTATAGCAATTTGTCATGTCCTTCAAAAAAACAGAAGTCAGATTTTGAGAACTTATGCCTATTAAATGCAGAGCTTCACAGAGGGGGTGAATTCTTTTTTTTTTTGCCTAAACAGCACACTTGACACACTGTAGAAGAAGACTTTGTGAAAGAGCTATGCACTTTAGGCAGCAAGGAAAGCAGGCAACAGATAGCAAGGTTCTGAATTTGGTAACAGGAGCAATAACAATACAATGAACTTTTATTTATATTTACATAATTTAATTTCATAATTTAATTTTGCTGTTATACCCATGAATTTGTGTCAAATCCAACAGCACAAAACCAAACTCAATTTACTAAAGACATAATAACACAGCAAGATCCCACTGTATAATTGCACTAAGTCCTTGATGAGTAACCAGATGAGCTTGCTGTCCTTTCCCTTGTCCTTTGGTGACAGTCATTTGTTGTGCAGCTCCAGCTGAAGCTATTTTTTTTTTTTATTGACTGTGAATGCTCATACTGATATTTCATGGTGTCTTCCCTGTAGCATGGGTAGTTTATCTAAAATGGATCATAGTGTATGACCTAAGCACTAGAAAAACAAGACTTGAACTCTGCAGGGACTGTATGTGCAGTTGCAAGAGACAGTTTCCTCTACTTCAGTGATGGGATGTCTATGGGCATGTAGGATTTAAGGTGGCGCTTTGATGTCCTATATTTGGATCATATGTTCAAACACTGTTTGATTTTAAAAAACATATTATTTTCAAGAGAGCTGCGTGCTCATAGCAAGCAGAAGGTTATTGGTCTTTGATGGACATATTTACTGTCTTTTTTTTTTTTTTTTTGGTGGCAAGCACCTCTGGCAGTCACATGGCCATTTAGACCTCTTTTCACAGTTTGGAATTCATGATACACATGGGCTGAGGTGTATTGGCAGCTCTAAGACTTTTACGCTGGTAGCAGCCCTGATAAAAAAATTGAGGTAGAGGAGGGGGGGGGTGTCGCTTGCTGGCACACACGTTTAACACATTGGAGTTTTAAGAGAACAATATTGTCCAAAAGAAGAACAGGACAGACTATCCAATATGAAGATAATAGTGTCTGTGGTGTGGTGCTCCTGTTCCAGGAGCAGAGCTCTCTGCAGCTTTACATTTAGCTGTGGGATCCTGGGAGAAAGGCCTGTACTTGCAACACGTCCTCACCCAGATCTGCAGTCACTGAGAGTGAGATATAGCTAGAGACTCGCACTTACATTGCATTTGTGGGTAACCTCGTATCTCGGTTTGCTTCTCCTGTCTGATTCTACTCTTGCAGGTAGAAGCTGTCTTTTGCTCAGTGTTAGCATAGCACATCAGGCTCCCAGTCCTGATTAGTGCCTCCAGGTGCAGCTAAAATAGTAATGAACAGATTCATTGCACATCCTTTGCATGTGAGCCACGGGCCCTTAGTCTTGCTTGGCTAGGTAAGACATGGTGCTCTTCCTGCTCACTAACTGGATAAACATTCTCAGCAGGCCAGAGTAAATTCATGTCATGTGCAATAATATTCAAGGGTCTCTGTTGGCCTGTTTGTATTTTTTATTTTGTTCAACCGTGTTCTCTTCAATAACCAATTCAGCTAAATAGAGATAATGCAGAAAGAAGGGAGAAAAGATGTAGCTGAGCTGGTAAAACAGGCTTTCCTATGGAAAGCAGGCTCTTATCTAGTAAGCAGCATTGAAAGGCTTGATTCTCTGATATTCTGCATCTTGTGACAGTGGTAACACTAAAGCAAATCCCTTTTTCTAAGTTGGTAATTTTTCCCATCCACTTTGCATTCAGGCAAATACTGATTAAAAGACTCAAGAAAAAATCATCCTAAAGGAGCCTTCATAAGAGAAAATAATGAGTGAAATGGGAAGATAAGGGGCAAAATGTATTCACCTACATGGCTCTTTCCTGTCCTAGCTGAAAGATTAGCTTTCATAATCATGCTATTTCATAATCCCAGTTAACCTGCAGCATTTCAATCCATGTTTAGGTAAATGTTGCTGCTCTCCACAAATTTTTTAACCCATGATATAAGAGCATTGCATGAAATGAGCACTCTGTGTAGGACAAGTGTACTCTTATATTAAAATCACATCATCAGAAGCGCATCTATATATATTTATTTTGCCAGTAACTGATCCATTTACTTAACCTTCTTAAAGCCTGTGCACAGATGCCTTCAAAAAGGCTGAAAATCGGAGAGAGTTCTGGTAGAAAAGCAGCCAACAGTTTCATAGTTCATCTTGTTTTTCTGTTCAGGCAACAAAGAGGGCCTGGGAAAACTCTCCTGGGTTGAAATTACAGCTGTATCACAGAAATGACACGAGCACAGGAAATAGTTGCCTTATAACCATTAGCTGGGCTCCCAGCTGACTTCAGTGACGCTCGCTGCAGCTTAAGTATGTGTATACATCGGGAGCAGCGGAGGGATATTCCCCAAACCAGTGAGCGCTCCCTGCACCAGCAATGGGTTTCTCTGCCCTATTCAGGCTTTCTGTGAAGAGGATGCTTGGACAACTAGATGATTTTACAGGAGTTTCTTTGCCACTGCCTTACTTTCTTCACAGAAAAGTATCTAAAATGAGGGATGCTTCTATTGGTTTTGTCAAAGAGAGAAATATGAAATACTTACATCCCTTTCCAGTTAATTAGGTAATTATATCACTTTGTGTCAAAAGAGCTTCAAGTGATTAAACTGTTGAAAGTGGTATCCTCAATTATAGGAAACCTCCAGGGACCACATTATAGCCACAATACTAATAAATAATAATTATCCTCATAATAATAGATAACACAGAGGCATGTTACTTCTGATTGGTCCTAATGACTGTTTAGCATGATAAGAATACTATTGTCGGTAGATAAGAAACAGTTGATACTTCACTAGGTTAAATTTAAATTACTTTTTTAAAATAGGTTTTGTAAACAAAGCATTTCTCTTCTCAGCTATGACAATTTTGCACACTTCCCACTAAGAAAATTAATTATTTGTGAATCGAGATGTGAGAAGTTACACAGGCTAAAGGAGGAAGAACATTTTAAACAAAAAATCACAAGTAATCCATGTGCCGAAATCTCCTGTCAGACTTGATAGCAGCAAACAAATCAATGATGTGGAGTTTTCATAATAACTTTATAGTGAAGTCTAAAAGGAAATTAAGCACATATAAGACAGTGTAATAAAACAGAGTTGATATCTGTAAAGAGCAGAGGATATGTACGCACATACTTTTGTTTATTTTGGTTTTAATTGTAATTTAAGATGTTAAGTTAGCTCATTGTTATGAAACGATTATCTAAAATCAAATACTGTTGTCTTTTATTTACTGTTACCCCTTCCATTACTTAACAGTAGTATTGTATTTTACTACTGTTATAGCTAAACCCAAATGTCTCATTTTAAACTTTTTGCAAATACATAGTATAAAATAATCCAGGAATCTTAATGGACAGCTTCATGAAGCATATTGGGCAAACTTAAACCAAACATCACTAGTATCTAATTTGCAAAAGACTTTAATGCAAGTTTCATTTAAGGATCATGTAGGTACCAAGCTAGCTATCGACATTTATGTATATCGATGTATGACAGTCCTTTCATTTCTAAATTTTGTAGGTGTTGTTTTTCATTTGTTTGTTTGTTGTTTGTTTGGGGTTTTTTTCCCCCACAGCTTTAATTTCTCTGTTTGGTAGCATGAACTCATCCTCCTGCTAACATCCTTTAGAGAAGGGGAACTGAATGAATAGGGGAGAGAACCTGCAGGACTCTCCTATCAGCCTGAAATTCAGTCACTCCTGCCTCTCTCTCTGTCTATAATGATATAAAGGAGTTCTAATTAACAGTTGTGTAACTCTTTGACTGCAAAATAGAAAATCATCGGAAAGTTGTCCCCTGGCTCTGAACTCAGTTTCACATCATTGCTTTTTATTTCAATGTTTCCCAGACTTCCAGATGAGAAAGATGACAGAGCAAAAATGGTGTCTTGTCAGGCACCTCACTTGGTGTCTGTGAGGGTACTTCACGAGCAGTTTCATCTTTGCTGTTTTATTAAAAAAAACAAAACAAAACTATTATCTTAATGGAGATGGTTGCATGGTAGAGAGGAGGAAACTAACAGTGTGTGGGCAAAAAGGAAAATGTAGGTAATATAGTAGGAAATGGAGAAAATGGCAGGTTTCTCACTTTTTCAAACATACTCACAGAAATGCTGCACTTCATAAAAACTCCATAATTACGGAGAGATTTTGTAACACAAAAATAAACCCTTTAATTATATGTAGTGATGGCTGCAGATAATGATGGGGATTTAGTTGGGAATGGATTAAAGAGATGTGAACATATTTTTTCATTCAGGCACTGTTTTTTTTCCCTGCCAAGCTATTAGGACAAAGTAGGAGGGACACATGGGACAAGGACCCTCTCAGCATTCATCTTCAGAGGTGGGCAGAGACCAGCTCTGCATCAGCCCCCATCCCTCCCCTCCAAATGTCCTCCCCGTGCGGCTTCTGCAGAGCACAAGTGCAGCTTGGCCTGTGGCTCCTTAACGAAAGCCTTGTCCACACGTGCCCAGGGCAGGGCAGGACTACGCACGGGATCAAATGCTGGCTGTCGCTGAATCTCTGCTCCCGAGGTGGTGCCTCCATTGCAGGTGAAAGATCTGAAGAGGAAAAAACCCCAAAGGCCTGTACTGGCAGGAATTAGGAGAGCTGTTGTTGGCTGTCCGTAAATGCAATGGGTAATTGGTTCTGCTGAGCTTGCAGGACAATTCATGGAGCAATGAAGACCATAAATACATTTTTCAGAATCCATTTCAAGTTGGGACTGATTCCTCCTTTCCTATTTTTAGACCAGAATGACATAGTTGATTTCAATGTGCAAGCACAGGCTTACTGCTGAGTTTAGTAACCAAGCTCATTCAGGTATTCCATTCACCCGGAGATACACTTACAACTGCGGAGAGCAGAGGGAAGGAGAACAGCCTTTTTTCCCACCATGTGCGATGCCACAGGTGGATTGCACACAAGACAGCAATTCAGATCCCCCTGAATTACTGCGAGTCGGGCTAAGGCCAGATCCATACCCCACAACACACAGTGGTGTATAAAATAATAATCCAGAAGAGATCCCCTGATGCCCGCTCCCACTGCACCTCAAGCGTGATCATACCCTTTCTTGCTCCAAGCAGGTGGCAGGGAGGGAAGGACTCAATTCCTTTGCTCTAGGGTAGCCTTATTCTCAAGCACCAGCCTTCCCCTGTATCTTCCTGGAACTCTCTTCATACATTTTGGGGCTGCCGCTGAGTGTAGCTGCCGCCAGTGCTGCTCCTCAGCCAGGGAGAGCTGGGAGCCAGCAAACAGCCCCAGCCCTGCGCACAGGGCATCTGGAAAGTGAGGCTGAGGGTTGGGGTCTGGGGTTACATTTTGGGGAATGAAGCGAAAGGAAATGCAGAAGTGGTGGGGCCTCCTGGAGAAGCAGCCACCACCACCTCCCATGCCAGCCCCAGCCCCAGCCCCAGCAAATCTCTCCCCGCAGCCCCACGCTGCAGTGCTGCACCTCTTCTCCCCTTCCCTTTCTGCAGCAGGAGCTGCACGGCCTGAGCCTCTGTCCTTACACTGCCATCGTTTTGCTCCTGCCACAATGATCCCTTGAGCGGGCTTTGCCTGGCGCTGCCGCGATCCCCCTGCGGCTCTGATGTCTGACCAGGAACAGGTCAGCCCAGAGCACGTCTGTGAGGAGCTGCGGAAGGTTTGTACAATGCTTAACAAGTGTTACGAAGGCCTATTTTGAGACAGCAATGATGACATGAATAAAGGCTGGTCAACCTTTATTAATTGATGGTGTAACTTAATTAAATTCACTGCAATTGCATCATTAGTTTTGACTTATTTTGCCAAAGGGATAATCTAGAGATGATCCACAGTCACCAGAGGGAGAGGACAGCCAAATGAAATGTTCAGGTTTGAATGGACTTAACAGGCAAGGTTAAGGCCAGCTTTGGACATTGATCAAACAGTCTGGCCAGTCACAGTTTATACTCTCAGCTACTGTGAGTCAGGTTAGCTTTAGTGAAGGTGAGACAGCGATTTCCACCCGGGTAAGCTGATAAATCCAGAAAATCTAACTGCTGCCTGTGTACTTAAAATAACACAGCACCCTGTGCACTGGCATAGTTTAGAAACGCAGTATTATTGTATACTACTTTATCTAATTCCATAAGGAAATTGAAAGAGATGTTGAATGACCATGAATATGGAGATATTTATACGACTGTACAGTGACGTCTACCTGAGGTCTTTTACTGCCACGGTAATTCCAGTTAGAAAGAAATCACATCTCTAATCAAAATAGTCAGACCAGTAAAATATTTGAAGGGCAAAGCAGGCCTGATTGGGTGTGCCTGTCCCTGTAGTCAATGCCAGTAAGATAGGAAGGGTTGGTTCTATTTTAAACACAACCATTAGTTATTTTTCCTGCAACACCCCTGCTTGTACATCTAGCCTGGTGTACACTTAGCTCCAAAATTGGTACTTAGGAAGCTGACAGATTTTGAGTGTATTTGAACTTTCATGACCCCCTCATCTGATGTGCTGCAATCTCTGCAACAGCTTAAGACTTCTCTCTCCCTGCACCCTGAAGAAATATATTCCCATTGCTTTTTCTAGAGTTAGGGATGAGAAAACACTTTTCAATCTCACTTTTTACTTTTTCTGACAGACTTGTGGACACTGCAACTCACTAGACCAATTATAATCCTTTCTTTATTCTTGGTCATTATTTTTCTTAGTTCTCTTATGCTGTCTTTGGGTCCTTATCTTCACCCAAATTTGTCAGCCTTCCCTGTTGATTCCTCTCCATTTCAGCGCCTGGTGTTGTTTCTTATTGTCCCTTAGTTTTAGAGTTTTTTCAGACCTGTTCATGCCTGGGAGCCAGGATGGAGATTTATCCTTTTGACTCCCACTTGGCCTTCACTCTGGGGGAAGAGATGTGACAGCACACAGAAGTCATACGATTTTGAATGCTCTCATGCTCTGATTGCTTCAGTCTGTTTTCTTCCCCCAGCACCCACTTTTCCCTTCTTTAGACTGTTTTTGTGAAACAAAAAAACTGGCAGTGGATTGCTGCTGTGGGAGGAAAAGCCAGGCTGGTACTTGCTCTCCTGACACCCCTCTGGGACACCAGGCTTCTGCAATCTCTGCCTGACTCAGATGCCACCTGACTCCAGCCCACATTTCTTGACAACAGCAATGAGAAGTTGATAGCTATCCATTCCACCCAAGTATTTCCGTGTGCTGTCCATATGTGAACGAAGCTTTAAAGCACTTCTCTGGGAATACTTGGTATACAGGAAGTGCCCAAAAGTGTGCAGTGAATAATCATTAATTTAGGAAGAAAAGATGAGGAATTTAAGTCACTGGTTACACTTTTTTTTCCCTCTTCCTGACTCCTTACAGTGTGACCATGAAAAACTCACAACTTTTCTGTGACTGACTTTCCACGTCTTTAATAATGAAGTAATAGTATCTGCTTTCTAAAAATGCTGTGAGACTCATTCTTCAACCACCCGAAAAGGTCACGACCAAGAGTAACAGCAAGAGTCTAGGCCACTGTCCTCTTCTGGTTTAGTTCTGAGCGTGAAGAACCTCTTGCAGAGGTTGACTAGCCTCAGCTCTGGTGGTACACTTGTGCTACCCCGTCTCACAGTGAAGAAGGCAGAAAAAAATGTTTTCTGCTTGTCTATATGAGGTCTGTATGTTCTAACATCTTCCATAGGTAAAATGTGTTGTGCCATTATTACAAGACAAGAACTTACAGAAACATGAGGGAAGGATTTAAGAAGTGGCTACCCGACAGTAAAACAGGAATTCCTCAGTCTACATTTGTGCAAGGGAACAAGTGGCCTGCTATACAGAAATTCTGAGCAATTACCTGTAACAGTTCATGGTAGGATGGAATTGCAGTTTCTAATCTTATTTGAATGAGGATTTCATCTGTGATATATATGTCTGAATTCAGAGGAGCCGCTATTATGCCTTGTCCTGGGGTGGCTAATGAGCCTTTTCTCCACTGACGGGTGTATGTAGCTCTTGTCAGCAAGAACTGTAGTAATATTTTGATACCAACAGGGAAATAACTCCCAGTGCTTAGCAGTACTTCTGAAGTGAAATGGAAAGGAGAAAGCCTTTCTATTTTATGCCTCTTCTCCTTTTGGAAGGGAACTCACAGCAGCTCACTGTGGCTTAGTCAGTAAATCCCCAGCTGGGATTTGAAACTCATGACATCAGAGAACAAAGCATCTTTGCTGCGCTAATGTAGGCAGCAATGATGTGTCATCAGCTACCACGCACATGTTAGTGTATCATGAGGGTTCAGTGTGGTTTTGGTGACAAGGAGCAACCTTATACTTTGGTACTATGTAAACACTAAGTCTATTCACAGTCTCTCTCCTTGTGTAATAGTTCTCACATACAAAGTAGCAACATGCAAAAAATCATTCTGCTGATGAATGAATCACTTTGATCAGTGCATTTTGTTAGCGTTCTTTATTTTTAAGTAGTGATAAAAGAAGCTTCTTTTGTATGAGAGTCACAGGCCAAGGAAGAAAAAACATCATTTGTATAACGTGGCAACAGGAACTCACCCATGCAGTGGGGTCCCTAGAAAGCAGAGGGTAAGAAATAGCACCTAGAATATTCCTTCATACTATAATTACTCTTTGAATGTCAGGTAAATAGAGCAGGTGCATAGAAATTGCTGCACAAGATCATGTCAGCGGTGAGCTTAGCTCTGTCTTCCTCTCTTAAAGAGTATCCAGCTGCCACAAGCTAAAAACTAATGGCCTTCAGTTATCAGCATGGAGAACCCCGGCCACTGCTCAGTACTTCCACCTGCTGAGCGCTAGAATGTGCACGACGTCCTTGGGCGCGATCACCTGGTGCCAGCGGCCCCGCGGGAACTGTGTGTCTGCACAGGCCTGTCCCGTGGAGCTGGCTGCCGCCAGGTAGGCCTCATCCCCCCTTGCAGCGAGGGAAACACCCGCGCGCCGCTCCCGTGCGCTGGCGGAGGCTGCGTGGGGAAGCCCCAGCCCACCGCGGAGCGGAGCGACGCCTCCGTCACAGCTGCTGAGTACCGCACGTGTGGGAAACGTACCACGCTGTGCTGTGCCTCCATGCAGGTGGGGGCGACCCGCCTGGAGGTTGCGGGCCAGGCGCTCCTGGTGCCGTCACCCTCAGCCACCCGTGACCGGTTTCCACCTTACCCCGGCAGTCTGGAGGCAGTGGCCTGCCCTGGGATCAGTCGTGGGGGATGAAACTCACGTGTGCAGGGCCCCAGGTGACCAACTGCTGCTTACAGATACTTCTGCTCTCCATGGAGTGTTTACAAGTTTTTTGAAGGTGAATATGTTGGTGTGTTTTCACAGACTAGCTTACATATGGTTTATATT
>KL257038.1:21447-48188 GCA_000699545.1 Podiceps cristatus
CCTTCTCCTTCTCCCTATTGCCTTTGATAATTCAAAACAGACTGTAGTTAAAGACTGATTTATATAGTTCTAAAAATCTTCTTACATTTTTATTACAACTCAGAGTATTCTTGTTATTACCCCATCTCTCCAGGAATATAATTAACTACTAGACGGATTTCAAAAAGTCATGCCATAGTCATTATTCCAAGGGGCTTCACCTTTATAATGGCAATTTTGAGGATAAAGATGATCTAAGTAACTGGCAAGATTTTCATAAACTAGGTATTAAATCGTAGAAGGAAGGAATCATCTTCAAAGGTATAAATGAGACCTAGGGACAGAAGAGAAACACAAAAAACCTGTTAGCATATTAGCTATTAACCCATCTGGGAAATATCTCACAGGAAAGGTGAGGAAGTCAAACTGTCCATCCTTTTCAGAAATGTTATTATAGCATATAATAACATATGAGGGAAACCCTCATCTCTTAATAAAATAAACACCCAAGGTAATCTTCTACTTCATTCCAAATTATTGCCGTTCCATCCCCTTTCCTTGAGTGCTTCATACATTTCAGCAAACAATCCAAAGCTCCTGTATGATCACAAAATTTGGGCGCTGCAGTATTACACATTATTAGCTTTAAATGACACATTGCCCTGAAACAAATGAACATAAATAAGTGATATTAGAAGAAAACGACATTCCAACCATCTCAGTAAAGGGTGGAGGTGATATTGACTCTGTTTCTTGGGAATGACTTTTCAATTGTCCTGAGAATCAAAGGTTGTTCTGCTCTAGTTGGGTTTATCTGGTTTGTTTTTGAACAGTAATTCTCATACCATTTTCTGCCAGGTAGAAGAAGGGGGGAGAGGGAGGGAAAAGACATTAAGGCAGGTGAGCTCAGACTGCGTGTCAGTCTGCTGAGTGGCACTTGGGTGAAACAGCAAAGTGTCCAGCCTAAGTACGGGATCGGTACTGTGCTGGTGTCCTGCCTCCAGCTCCGGGGCCTCAGCACAGGAGAGACACGGGGCTGTTGGAGCGGGGCCAGGGGAGGGACACGGAAATGACCCGAGGGCTGGAGCAGCTCTGCTGTGAGGGCAGGCTGGGGGAGCTGGGGCTGCTCAGCCTGGGGGAGGGAAGGCTGCGGGCAGACCTGACTGCGGCCTTTCCGTACTTAAAGGGGGCCCATAGGAAAGAGAGGGAAAATCTTTTCATTTGGGACAGCGGTGACAGGACAAGGTGTAATGGTTTTAAACTAAAAGAGGGGAGATACAGACTAGACATAAGGAAAAAGTTTATTACGATGAGGGTGGTGAAGCCCTGGAACAGGTTGCCCAGAGAGGTGGTGGAGGCCCCATCCCTGGAAACATTCAAGCCCAGGCTGGACGGGGCTCTGAGCAACCTGATCTAGTTGAAGATGTCCCTGCTCACTGAAGGGCGGCTGGACTAGATGGGGTCTGGGGGTCCCTTCCAACCCAAACTATTCTATGATTTTATGATTCTATGAAATTAGAGGTAGTATTTTGTCTTTCTTTTAAATTTAATTTATGTGTAAAATTAATGAAGAATTTACAGTTAAATTTCTTATCATATTGCTACTTTTCTTGTACAATTTTGAAACATTGACTATGCCTTTGCACTAAAGTATTTAAATATGTACATTCAATTTTTTTTTCATTAAAAACAAATGCCAGATGTGGTGCTGTGACATTGGTACCTAAAACTCTATGACTACATTATTAAGAACTATAGTGCTCTGTACCATTACTGTAGAGGTTGTAGAGAAATCCATATTAAGCCTTACTGCGAGCAACCAAGGACTTAACAGTTTCTGGAAAACAGCAACAAGGAAACTGTACTAGTGCAGATACTCAGTAGTGACAAAGAACACCATACTTAGTAGAAAGTGCTTGGATATCTTGCTGTGGCAGTCAATGTAGGACATGAAAAGTCATCCTTGAGAAAGAAAGGGTTTTGTAGTTGAATTTTAGGGATAAATCTGAAAAGGGGCCTTTAATTAAAAGCTGTATGCAGTAGAACAAAATACCAACGTTTCAACATAATGGCACAATCCTGTTCACACTTGACATAATACAGTGGGGACAGTCACCAGGAAAAGGGTAAAAGGGCAGTGGCAGTGTACGTATGTCATATGTAAATCTCTACAGCCTTTTGTGCTTAAGTTTCTACCTGTCACTTCGAAACTGTGCTAACATGACAAAGCAATGGTTTACAAACAAAACATTTTATTTTATTTTATTTTTTTTTTAAATAACCCCAAATAGTACAAAAACCTATTCACACAGGCTAAAAAGCATATAATTTCCTTTGTGTCCTATGTATACTACCCAGGTTTCACATTAAAGAGTAACTCACTCAGGATTTTCAAAATGACAGAGTCATCAGAGACGGTTTTTGTGGTATCCTGTCTAATGGTAGAATGATAATCTATTCAGCAGCTAGAGATAGCCCCAAAGAAACTATTATAGCAGAATAATGTACTGGAAAAGAAATAATCAGAGCCCATAGAACTGGGAAGAAACCTTCAAACAGAAGTGTTTTAACAGCGATTGTTCCCAGCAGAATGGTGAAGCCTGTCTGGTCGTACCTTCTTGAAGAGGACTCTGAGAGGAACAGATATTCATGAACCTGACTGGCAGCTGAGCGGCAGATTTGTGTGCCCCTGAGGGAACTTAAGAAGCACAGACTGCAAAAAAAAAACCAAACCACCCAGAGAGAAATTAAAGGGCGAGGTGCAAGCAGTGATAGCTTATAGATTCAAAGGAGTCTGTATGTCCAAGCAAGTGCACCCACCCTCAAACCCAGACACGGTGTGGGGCACCGCTGTGGCTCAGCCTTGCTTGCTTCAGCAACAGTAGGCACCACCAAAACACATTCATTTAGGAGGCAGAAAAAAAAAAACAAAAAACCATAGATCATGAAAAAAACATTTTTCATAACTAAATACACAGTTTTTGTCTGACTTGACCTCCTTCAGTGGCTGCATGTTAAAGCATTGAGTTGTCCTAAATTTTGTGTAAGCCACAGGCTGAGAAGCACAATTGTTTCAGTAGCAGTAAGTGACACCATAGACAACGTTGTGAGACCACAATCACCACTGAACATCCTGAGAGGACAGTATCTCATGCAGAGATCCTTGTGTTGGTATGGTAATACACTGCTCTCATTGACTGAGACTGCACTGCATTCCTGAGCAGCATGAGATGCCTGTGAATAGACCTTTCCTGAAATTCAGATTTTTTTTCCAGTTCCACTTAGTAAAGTACATCTGCCCAGAAAAATTAATAATGAGTTAGTCAAAGTTTCTGAAAACTGTAGGCTGGGCTATAGGTGGCATCAAACTTGCAAAGAGCTAAACCTCCTTGTCCAACTGATGTCAGCAGCAACAGACAACGAGCAGTGTTTTTTAAGAAGTTGCTTAGTGTTGCAAAGGATCAGCTGTAGCCTAGTGAAAGAGATTTGGAAGAATCCAGAGAAACCAGAAAAGCTGCCCAGAATGAAGATTTTTCTACAAGACTTCTGAATTCTGTTTTAGAATTTTGCTCAGCAGGTCTCAAAATAAACCGGTGCAATAATGGCTCAATGGCTGCTTAGGATAAACCACTTTCTTTCACAGAGGTTCCATTGGGTAGGCTTAAAAGAGCAAGGTTTGTGTTTGTGTGAGTAAACAAATATTTTATAAGGGAACGATATCTAGGAACCGACATGGCCTCATTCCTCATTTTCTCAGAGGGCAATGACACATGAATTCCTAGAAAAGCAAGTAGGAAAGAATGTCAGATTTGAATTTGACTTACATCCTCCACATAACACAGTGCAGATAAGTATTTTGCTTAAAAACCTTAAAAAGTTGTTGAGATAAGAGCAGGCATTGATGGTGCAGAACAAGGGAGAAGGCCTGAAAAGCCAAGTTCAGGTCAGTTACCAGGTGCCGAACCCTTCCACAACCACGAGAGGCAGGCGTGAGTTTTCCAAGTTTAAAACAAAACAAAACAACACAACCCAAAACAAAACTTATATACATAAAAGAGCACAGGAATTTTCCATGGAGGTGGGGAACAACAATAGAAAAGTGATGACCTTGGGATGGCGCCTGGAGACTGAACAGCTTGGCTATTGTATGGAAACAGCTGACTTCTGCACAGGAAGCAATCACTGCTGATTACAGGCTCCAAACCCCTGCCTCTGTTTTTTTTCTGTCCTTTTTCCTACGTAAGGCAAAGCTCCTGAGGCCTCTTCAGGCTCTCACAATTTCACCCCCTTGCCTGTTACACGCTGGTGCATGCGTCACGGGCTGGCGGCAGGGCGCAGGCAGGGCGGGCAGAGACCCGGAGGGGCCGTTCTGTTCCTGCGCTGCAGCTCCCAAGGGACACGGGACTCAAGGGCACCGGGTCAGCCTAGAAGGAACTTTTGGGCCGAGATTCATGGCTATTCAGCAGCGAACATGAGATCCGGCCTTCTGTTTCTCTTGACTCTGAGGGCTTGTTCCTGGGTATCCCAGTTTAAGAAGGAATTTTTATTTTTAGTACTTTTAATGTTGATTCCCCCTCCAGCCATTTTTGTAAGAGTCAGGTTTTATCGATGAGTTCGATGATAAATTAGTGCTAGATGAAGCATGCTGTCAGTTTGAAGATGAGCTCCTTAACAAAAGCATACCGCGTTGAAAAGGTTCAGCCTTTACTGACTGAGATATAGGGATGCAGGGAACGTAATGAAGCACAAAACTAGTCTCCTGGAGAGTAACAAAAATTGTAGGCTTAATTGCACACCATCAGTTTTGTTTAAACTAATATTCACTGAACACATGGAGGCAAAAAGACAACCACAAACTTTGCAGCCAGCTGGGAGGAGATCAGTGGGGAGGTGTTTGCAATTCTTGTTCAATTAAGTGGGAAAACCAGCTCTTTCCAAAGATAATGTGATCACTGAAAGGAGGTGAAGGTGCAAGGACAGAAAGGAGAAAGACTCTGAAATGGTGGTTGAAGCTCCCTCCTCCAATTTCTTCCAGTGCGGCAACCAGGGAGGAAAAGGCAGGGGGAACAGCAAAGCCACGGACTTAACTGGCTGGAAATGCTACAGAGGAGAGCAACCCTTGCTCTGAAAGCTGCCGTGGTCTCCAGCTCTTCCTGGGAGCTCGGCCGGTGCCGCTGTGCTCTGCAACACCACCCGGCGTTTCAGCTCATGCCACAAAGAGGAATGCAAGTATCATGAAGAATTTAAGCACCCCCAGGCTTAATCAGCTGCAAAGCTAAGGGTTTTTAGACTGTAATGTTGGATTTGTGTGTCTATGGAGGCAGTTGGGGACTGAAGCTGCTTTAAGTATATAATATTTAGGCTGTAGTCATGATGACATACTTTATCTAGTGACACCCACATTCGGTATTACGCTGCTTACTCACCGCCCGCCCAACCCAGGGTAACCAAGAGATGCTGTGAGTACTCTGTCCCACCGTGGTGCGTAACAGATCTTCTACCTCCTGACAGCCTCAGATGCTGTGGCCAATTACTAAAGATGCAGCACTGTGATAAGCCGTTGAGATCCATGTCGATGAAACGTGGTACTTAGTCACTGCATCTTACATGAAGTGATTCAGACTGATATCAGCTAAAGGAAAGGAGAGACTAAGGGATGATAGTCCCTGTCTGATAGGACTTTTCTCAAGGTACTGTTTGGCTAAAGATGTAGGCAGTTCTCTATGGAAATAAAGAAAGAATACCAGTTGTAACAGAGGTCATGGTCTCATTTTTACTACTCCGCTTGACACTTTAGACTTTTGGTTAATAAACTGGTCTCATTCGTGATGACTGTATGATTTAATTTCCACCATGCTTTAAAATATCACATTAAGAGAAAGCAAGTAGAAGCAGCTGTTGAGTCCTGGCAATCTTGCAGAAGGATGGCTAAAGCTGGAACTGCATAGATTACAGTGCGACAACTGACTGAAGAGGTGATATTCCTCCATCGTATCCCTTTAAATCACTGCCGGGACATCTCACCTTACTCTGTTGACCTTCCCTCTGTTTCAGGTACATTCTTAAGTGCCAGTGCAAATTCTTCAGGCACTTACTACTTCTAGAAGAATGGATTTGGGATTTAAGCAGATATGTCTTCAGAGATGCATTGAGAATAAGGAAAAATACAGCAAGTCTCTGTACAGAGTCAGGAATCAAAAGAGTTATTATATTAAGTACCTCTGAGATCTTCAGCCTTCTGATACAGAGAGCTTGCTTTCAACACAGAGAATCTGAGAAGCCCCAGAAAAGGGTTAGGCATGTTTAGAAGGGACATGGCCACTTTCTAAACACTGTTTATATTAAAGATATGTATTACTTTGAAAAGACACAGTCATACTAAGGCACTCTTTACCATATGGTACTCTTTACCAGTCAACACCCTTGATTTCTGCAGCATGGGAACAATATATTTCAGCAGCACCTAACTTCTGAAATGATGTCTTAATCTCAGAAGCTTGGCAAATTAAAGGCTTGTCTTTCATTATATTCTATTCATCACAACACTAATGCCGTTTCTGGTATGACTGCCATTCAGGTGAAAGATGCTAAGGCTGGAATTTATTTCACCTAGCATTAATTGTCTAAAAGTTATGTGGAAAACCTCAGCCTGGACCAGGACACCTCTTCAGTCAACTCAGATCAAGATGGAAATTCATCCTGTCCCAGTTCATGTCTATAGATTCACCCTGAACTTCCCTGTGTGAGACATTAAGGTTCCTGATGGTACCCAAATGTCAGACATGGAAAAAACAGCGCATTGAATAGATGTCACAGCACAGATGACTGTATACGTATGTCTACCTGGTAGTGGCCATCGTGCTTGTTTGTTCGTCAGATGCTCAGCTATTTAAGATGACTGTTGTGCGGAAACTTTAAAGCTGCTCTTAGGGTAGGTTTGTTTAATACATTGTTCTTACATGGGTGGTATATGCTTATACATCATTACATACAGCAAAGGCCTAACTCGACTGAAGTCTTTGGGCACCATTGTAATCCTCAGTATTATTATCAAAATTCTCACAGGCCACATTTTTTCTTAGCATTTGACCAAAAATTTTCTTTGGTCACTGGGCTGAGTTACTTTCCCCTTGCTACGGTAAATTAAGTAAATTAACACTTTAATAAATCGACAGTCTCCTGATCTCTCTAATATGTATCCTGCTACCCTTTGTTTAGCATACCCTGACCTGTCTCGATAAGGAAAACAAAAAATTACAGATCTTTGTAAAACATTAATTCCCCCTTTTCTCTTTTTTTTTTTCCTTGTTATATTCTTTGGTGTGATTTTCTTTCAGTCTGCCTTTGCCCTGAGTTCTGATTCCAATGGCTCTTCTCCAGCAGTATGGCGGGGCAGGCAGCCTGCCCTCCTGCCTGCCTGCCCTGCCTGCTCTGTCCCCTGTCCCAGCTTGACCTTGCCCCACTGCTCTGAGCCCACCCAGAAAGCCTCGTGATGTCTGGATCCAGACAGACGAGTGATCAAGAGTGAAAAAAAGGACACTGTTCTGCCTTTCCAGCTGGATGGCACTTACTCATTGGGGGCAGATGGAAGTGGGGATCTTTTTTTAGAGCACCTGAATAGGCAGCACAGAGGGGATCCACCAGCAGTATTTCTAAATACGGAAAATTAAAAATAGATTTTGTTACCAAAGTGGACTGTGAGGGGATGATGCTACTTTTTGTAATAATTTCCTCCTCCCACACAACACACCAGCCATCCCTGAATACACTCAATGAATTTTTGGTCTGGCATTTTCCTCCCTCTATAAACTTCTCAGGGTGATTAGGTAGTGGAGCTGTCCTCAGCTACCAAACCCTGCTCGTGATCCATGAGCTGGGCTCAGGCCTAATGCTCAGTAATTAGTTTGTGAAAGACAAGTTACTTCCAGTTCCTTCTTCCCAATCTCATCTCACTGCAGTAGAAGCCTTTCTGAAATACTTCTGGTAGGGAGATGCCAAATAAGTAAAGCATATATCTATCTCTTTTCACAGTATCCTATAGCAGAAAAGGGGATTTATTCCATAGGATTTTATGAGAACATTTACTCTTTAGAAATGGCTATGTTTTTTCCTTATACTCCCATACTCAATCACAGACTTGCCCACACAGCAGAATTACTTATACAGTACTCATTTGTACTTGCAACCAGCCTCTGTTTAGCTCTCCCTTGTGCTTAATTACAATATTCCGTGAACAACCAGAAGTCCTGCAAAGCCACAGCCTGAACCAGAAGACCAGTCTATAGGCATTTAACAAGAAAATCACTGTTGGGTTGAGATGCTTTCACAGTGTCTTAGTTTGTGGCTGAAGTGACTCTATTTCTTACATAATCCAATCTCTATCAAGCATGGTGAAACAATGGTGTGTAACAGTCAGCAGTCTCCTAGCAGTTGTAGTTTGCCCCCATTTACAGTATTGCTCTCCAGACTTAAACTGTTTAGCATCATAAATGTCTGTGGCCTTTCCTTACTGAGAGAAACTCTGAACAACGGAGCACATAACATCACCATGGCTAGAGGCGAACTGCTTTTAAACCCTTCTATAAGGAGCGTGCTATTCATATGGAGAGGGAAGGAGAAGGAGGAGGTAATTGAACATGTCATCCACTTCCACCAGAGGCTCCTGAGGATACTGTTATTGCTCGGGACTACTCTTTTCCGCAGTCCAGAATAATGCCCACCAGCCAGTACAATGTGTGCCTGCTCTAAGGTGCTGCCATCCATCCCTCTGGAACAAACAGAGGAAATGCATCAGGAGGCCTCGGCTGCAGATGGAAAGCACATCACTGAGCAGCGCTTACGCTGCGAGATCCCCCAGATGAAAGCCGATTTCAATGAGCATTGTGTTTCAAGGCCTGCTTCCTCCAGCTCTGGAAAGCTTAAGAAGGAACATCCCACTTGTGTCTGCTGACACAAAGGGCCGCTGTGGCTCAGGAGATGTTATCGGCCTTCCCGTGCCACGGCAGCAGCCTTCCAGTGGCGTCTCCCAAGAATTACTCATTGTTCCCGGGGAGGCTTGACTCCTATGGGTGGGATCTCATGGCATCCAGTTCAGATGGAAGTAGGTGGTGCTGGGAGGCCAGCCAGGCTCTTGACAAAGATCTCCGGCTATGGGGCAGCTACACTGGGGGACCAAGCTAACAAAGTCCTTAGCAATCACAGATGTGGATACTGATTCATAAAATGCAGGCCTTTTTGTTGGTTGTAGTTAATAAGTACTGCGTGGAGCAATCCAGTCACTGAATAACGTGACTCTCGGATTCTAGACCGAGTCTGAGAAACTGAGATGTCCTTGTCCTTCTTTTCTGTTCATGCTCGCAGGCACTATTAATTCCTAAAAACCCTTTCCCATCATTGGCAACCTGGAACTTGATTCTGTCATGGCCACCTTAAATGGGGAAATCAGGAATGATCCATGTTTTCAAAGACCTTCATTTGAAACCCAGAGCTACTGGGAGACACGTGTCCCTTGAAAGGCTCCAGTCGGGTTCAGTTTGCAGCAGCCTCTTCTAAGGTGGATGTATGCTCACATTGTTCAAACCTCTTGTCTCTAAAATTAGAGCGGAGGTATAAAAAGCAGCTTCCCTGGGAGACTTCCTAGAACTGGTGCTTCCGGCGCCAACTGAAGATACTGGGAACAGCCACTTTCCTCACAATGATTTGGCACTGTGGCTCCCAGACGGCACCTTGAAGCACAAAAAAGGAAAAGGAAAAAAGGTCTGAACATTTCTAGATTTCAGTAAAGCTTTGATTTGCAGTCTGGCAGGCTCACGTTTCAACTGAGGAATTTTTTTTTTTTTTTTCCCCCATCTCTCTTCTATCATACCAGTAAATCCATCCCTGGCTTCTCATTCTTATCATTTTTTTTTTTTTTTAAGGAGGTCAGTGGGAGATAAACTGCAAAGAAAATATGTCTGCCAGCAGTGATTTCTTACATATAAAAGAAAAAGATTGAAAACATATGTTTTGGAGAGGTATGGGAGAAAGGCAGTGGAGAGAAAAGCAGATAGAACCTTTCCAAAAAGAAAACATTTAGTCTGCCTTCCAAGCAATGGAAATTCCAATTTTAGAAATTGTGCTACAGGCTAATAATGTACAACATTGTTGGCTATGGCACATGGAAAAAAATAAAAAAAAAAAAAAAAAAGCTTTTGTAATTCTGTCCCTCTTGCCAGAGGAATGACGCGAAGCCAGTCAAGCACATCAGGGAAAAATGCTGATTTTCCACAGATACAGCCTAAGAGGATTCATCTAATATTGATCATGCGTAACTAAGTCTCGTGCCTGTGCCGTAGAGGTATATCATATCATTTGGTAAAACATGAACTTTTGAGTTTTCCATCAATGGCAACCTTGCAAGCTCCAATTAGCATCCCAGCAATCATCACATAGGGAGCCTGGTGGACTAAGGACAGAAGTTCATTGCATAGTTCTCCTAAAATAACGTTGTTATTTAGTGTAGCATATGTCATAACTCCATGGTGACCCAGCCAGGGAAGATGGTGACTGAATGGTGACAATGATGCTGAGTTATCTCCTGATAACCTCACTCACCCCATTTCTGGACAAAGTGTCATGCCAGTCAGCTGCTGATGGCATGTTGCCACCAGTCTCTACCAGACAGAGGGAGAGAGAGGTTTACTGCTGAGGAGTAAGACCAAATGCATGCCTGCATGAACTTTTCAGTTTAGTGGTTACCTCAGGAGTGAATTTGGCCTATGGCTATGTTTAACTTACTTTTTCAAGGATGCTGAGATGTTTCTGTGGAGGGAAGAGAGATAACTTCTGACATATGGGCACAGTAATCAGCGCAGATATATCCTCTGTGGCTCCTGGAGTATGCCACATGGCTCATGGAGAAAGAATAATATTATTAACAGCTGACATGAAGGCAGTGGGATGTCCTGGATGAACAAAAAAGAAATCATTACAAATGCATAGCACAGAGAAATTCAAGGTATCCCTAAATGAAATCCCCAGTTCACTTACAGGCCTGAACTGCAAATATTTAGCACAGTTTAACAAGACAGAAAAGAATGAATCTGTAACTGTTTTCATGTGTTACAGAACAATTTGTGGTGGGTATTTCCTAATGCATGTCAAAGCAGTCCAAATACTACCATTGATTATTGTTGCTTTTGGCCATGATGGTTCAATAGTTAGGGATCTAGCAGGGCTTGAGGCAGCTCTTGATGTGTCCACTAGTATTTGGGTACACCATAAGATAGCCATAAATTTCAACATAAAACTGAAAAATCCTGTGTCTGGAAGGGCTGTCCTTCCTCAGAGTAGTCAAGGTGGACCAAAACCACTAATCATACATACTGTTGCATAAAATTCCTAAGTTATCCTATAATCCACTACAAAGCTGTAGCTGAAAGTAGGATTTTAATTTGAGTGAAAATGAAAAAAGATAAATCCTTCACTTGCAACCAGGGACAGATTTTCAGATGCATTTGGGCATTTGGGTGCCTTTGGAAGCAGAGAAATACTTGTATGGATTGGAAAAAAATGGCAAGGGACAAAAACTGTGAAAGGCTTAAAATATTCACCATATTTTGCATGTCGGCTGCTAATTTATAGTTGTTTGGCCATGAGACATCCCTGGATTGAGCTGTGTGAAGGCCAAGGGAAGGGAACTTGCAAGAACACTCAGCTGTGTCACCACAGAGCTGTTTCCGAGCACCTCTCTTGGTGCCTGGGGGAGATTTGTTGCTCACTCCTACAGGTGGTAGCAGGCTGGAGCCTTTGAGGCTTATGTGATTGTATTCAAGTGTCCCAAAATAAAGGTTAGATAAAAGTTAAATATCTAAACTTTGCACATCTGACAGTGTGTAACTCCCAGGGATTTGTGAGCTGCAGGATGATGCGCTTTGGAGACTCCCAGACAGTGCCTAACTACATGTTTAGGCACCAGACTACATTGACACATTTAGCTGACAATGATCAGTTTTACCCCTGGTGCCAAAGATGAAGCTAAAGCAAACAAGAGCTAAAAAAAAAAAAATCATATGCTTGGAAGCAGCTTCAGGACGGGGTCTCCCCTGTTAACCACAGTAGCAAGCCCTTCTTCTGGAAAAATGCAATCACGGAGGCCTACTGGAATCACCAGCAGCCCATGTTAGCTGCTCGCTTGGGACCTACTGATAATGAGGGAGTAACAGCTCTGTTGCAAAAAAGCAAATTGCTCCTTCGGGAGCAGTACGACTCTTCAGTCAGATCGTGAGAAATACGGGTAGCTTCAGGACCAGGCCAGAGGGCTGCCAGGGAAAGCAACTCGCTGAGAAAATTTATGTACTTTTGTCACTGTTCCTAGTCTGCAAGTTGAAAGTGACTTCCAGGCAATTCCAGACTAGGAAGGTCTACAGCACTGACAATAGACATAGACAGACATGGCACAAGTCTTTCGCAGAATTAGAAAACAAATGCTAAAAACCACTTGCTAAATGAGCATGATGATAGATACAAAATTCTTGGTTGTGTACCGCTTTTCTTCCCCACCCAAAGTCTTACTGATGACATGAGTATTTCTTACAGCTTTCTTATTCAGCATGTCTGGTGATAAATTGGCGGGGGGTGGAGGGGAAGCAGGGGGTTATTTTATCTAATTACTTACTTCTTATCTGTCTGTTCCATTTGTTTTGGAGATGCACTTTTCCAAAGACACAGCAGCTGTGATGCTGCATGAATTGCCCTTCCCTACCTGCCATTTGGGAACACGGTCAGTTGGCATCTGCTGCTAAGGTTGGTTACACTGCCTGAGCATTAAAAACACAAGGTGCGTTGGGTCCAAGGAACAAACTAAGGTGGTGTTTTCTCTTAGTTAATGCCACCCATTTCTGCCTGCAGGCTACTTCTTCACATCATTTCCAGGCAGCCTGTATTGTCAGGGGAAAAATATTGAAGCTTGATGTTGGTGTTCTCTTAGGACAAATCCAGGTTCAGGAGTGTCTAAGTCCAGCTTTTTGGCCATGGTAGAAACCTATTCAGCACAAGAAAGAAAATGGAACTACTGGCTACTTTTTGTTGCTTCTTAGCTGATAGGCCTCAGTTTGCCCTCCTCCATGACCCTGGGCAATGACTCACTTGACCACACACAATGGAAATGTCAGGATCTGTCAGTACAGATGTGTAGGAGGTCTGACACATACTCTGTCTTTTTATCTGATCAATACATCTCCCATCAGCTGTATTTGCTCAGCTTTGCTCCCAGCTGACTTGCTGCAATCGTGACACCATAACTTACCTGGAAGCAAACTGTACACCTTGTTCCAAGAGTTTCTGAGGGCCTGTTGCTTTCCACATAGACAGTCCAGGCTTTCCATGGTATTTTTAGAAAATTGTGGTGTTGGAAGGTCCAGTAGTTCCAACCACCACAAAGACCCTAAGGTTAATGTGTACAAAAAACCCCTTGAATGCCAGGTTTTACAACAGCAAAATACTATATATAGCTTTGCAGGAGATAAGGCTAATTCAGCCTTGTACTCGAAGGCATAAAGTCATCAGCAGTGAGAGCTGGAAAGAAATGCTTCACTCCGTGTGTAGCAATGCCTAATTGGGTAAGGACAGCACGTTTTGTCTGTAATTCCATTTGATCACCACGTGCTGTTTGTTACTACCCAGGCTAAATACCAGACAGGATTGACTAATAACTTCACCCAGTGGGCCAAATCTCTGTTCTGAAATGATGGTTATTTTTAGGAATGCAAATCAGTGCAGAGACTTACTGAATCAAATTTAGACTTCTTGTCTTTACATCAGAAAACCTTCTCAACTTTTTTATTTCTACAACAAAATTATCATAAAGCTCCTATCTTCTTTGATTAGTGTCAACAATTTGGACCTCACCGCCTCCTCTTTACGTAACAAAAATTTGTTATTTCTTGCACAATCTAACACCAGGACTCCCTCTTTGAGCATATCTCCCCCTTCTCCGTCAATCCCCCTCCTAAAGCCTGTATGTTTGTTCAAGGTTTTAGGCAATATAAGCAGAGCAGCTTAGCCAAGCATTAAACTCAAAAGTTCTGTTCTTGGTTCTGAGCAAGCCCATCACCCATTTTATACCTCATTTTCCTCATTTGTAAATGCTACTGACAACAGTTTTTAGATTTGGTAATGATCAGAGAACCACATACTACACTGTAACGTCAAGACTGGGGTCTATCTGGCTGTGACTATACTGCAGACTAAACAAAGTGGCTCTTAGCCCAAAAGGTAGTAGAAAGTCCTCCATCCACACAGCTCCATTACAGTGCTTCTAGAGCAGAGTCATTACATTCACACATTGTAGCAGCTGATCCTGGGTCTCTTTAGGTCCCATGGGTTATGTCTCTGGCTTTAAGACATAATGTTTATCTTTTTTTCTGTTTGTTTTGTCAGCTCAAAGGGATTGAGATAATGTCAGGGTTGCTTTGCAGCCCACCCAGCTGGTGTTTTGGTGTTCTGACACTGAGGACATGCACATTATGGCTTGAGGCTAGAGGCCATGTGGAGTCATTGCAGGGGACAAAGCCCACCGGAGGACTATATACAGTGAGGGTGCTAACTCTAGAGCATCCATAAAAACTTTTGAGACCGGTCCATTGAGTGACCGGTCACTCAAACGGTGCTGCGAAATGTAGCTGCAATGATCCGAACCGGACTGAGGTAACACTTAAGCAGTGTAGACACATGTATGTGTAGTGCTCAGCTGGCCCTCTTCCATTTAGCAATACATCTCTCACAGACACTAGTGTGCAGGGGATATAAAGCTAAAAGCAAGGCATGTGGGTGCTCCAGCAGGGTGTTTGACCAGGGCGGTATTTTGCTGGGTAATGTACCAGCCAGTGCCAAGCTACTTCTACAATAGTGTGGCATCAAAAAAGTAACTTGAGAGTAGTGCTTACTACTTCTGCAGTTGCGTTCACCTTCTCTCTCCTTGCCTGCCTTGCCTTTGCCCCAGCCTCTCCTGGAAAGAGGTGCCAGCTCCAAAGCTTAGGTAGATAGATGTACATGAGTCCTTGCAGCCTGCATGTAACACATCCATCCTGGTTTGTGTGGAGCGCAGAAAGATGTGCCTTTCTCTCCTTGGCGTTTCTTATTACTTATGCCAAGGGCTGTTCACAGAAGTCTGGGGACCAGACACATAAAAGTTAGGAGCAGAGCGTCTCAAACTGAAGTTTCTTTGTCCTTGATCCTGCCTCAGAGATCCAACGGAGTGATACACTGGTTCTGATTTATGTGTATATCAACAGCAATTACTCACACCATCCCCTTGGGCCTCCTCCACTTCCCCAGCCCTCTCCGCAGAGACTCTGGGTGTATTAGTTCCAGCTGGGCACACAAGTTCAGAGATCCCCTGTGGAAGAGAAGTAGTGAAACAAAAGGAAGAGAGAGACACTCTCTTTCGGTGCTGTTTTGTTTGGCTCCAGGAAGTGAAGAGACAGCTGTCCAGACAGCAGAAATGGCAGGGCACGGAGCGGGCACTTCCTACGCGACGGGAAGCCATAGCGCCGTTTGCACGGGGCTGTGGAGGGCTGTAGGCTCCAGTCCCTCCTTTGGACTTGTATTGCCGCACCGCACACCGCGGCGGCTGAAAGGCGCTGCTGCAATGGGCAAGGCACCCTGCTGTGAGGGAAGCTGTCCCAACAGCTTCGCCTTTAGTGTCAGGTGCCGCCGTCAAGCAGCGGTCTCTGGCTGAGTTACAAAGAGCCACACGATGCCAGCTGAAGGACCTGGAGTGCCGGGAGCACAGTCCCCAGGTACCAGCTGAATCAGTGTGGATCATGAGCAGCGGTCCTACAGCACCTTTATGAGGAGAGAAAAGCAGCTGGCAGACACCCAAACTACCTAAAATATGTCTTCATTGATCTGTTCACTGGTTTATGTCATGCCTTAAATGCCTAGTAAGGTTATCAGTGTGAAATGTTAAGGAGCATCTGAGGAGACTGAAACTTTTTTGTTTTTAATGAAATCAATTTTAAAAGAAATTACAAGTCTCCCTTCCAGCATTAGCTTGTAGGATATTGCCTGTATTTATTACTCTTAGTGTAGTTGCTATTTACGTTTCACAAATGCATGGAAGCTCTGGGCATGGACTGTAATGGTAGGCCATGCACAAGCACAGCAAACTTAAAGGGTCCTCCAAGCGTTGATGAATTGCAGACTAAGGAATGTATGTGTGCAAGAGAGCTAATTAATACATGGGAGAGTAAAATCTGGCACCTGGCAGGAAATGCTTACAAATATAAACGTACATATACATGTACACACATGTATATATTCAGTTTCTACTGGTTTAGTTGAAGGGAAAGCACAAGAGAGTCAGCTGTGACTCTAGGAGTCCAGGACTCAAACAGATTGGTGCACCCTGATGTCTTTCTGCCCTGGTTTTGGCCAGGATGGGAGCTAGTTTTGTCCTCAGCAGCTCCTGTGTTTTGGATTTAGTATGTGAAGAACAGTGATAATACAAGGATGTTGTTGGTTGCTGCTGAATGATCAAGGACATTTTGCAGAATCCCAGGTTTTGCTCGTGTGCAGGTGCAAACACCTGGGAGGGGCACAGCCAGAATAGTTGATCCAAACTGGCCAAAGAGAGTGTTCCATACCATAGATAGCATGACCAGTGTGAGTGAGGGTTGGCCAGTTGGCCAGTGTCCTTCTTGTTCCCTTTTTCCATTTGTTCTTATTGGTTCCCTCACACTCTCTCTGGAACTTGCTGTTCTGGGATGGCTGCAGGGGAATATCCCTGCTCTGCTCCCTGGCTGCTGCTCGGGACGGGCTGTGTCAGTCATTGGGTGGTGAGAAACTGTACATTGTTCATTTTAGATATTCTGTTATATTCTATTATCCTTATATATTATCATCATTATTAATATATTATCTTTTTCTTTGCTGTCCTGATGAACTGTTTTTGTCTCAAGACATGAGTTTTCCTTTCTCTCCAAATCTCCTCCTCACCCCGCTGGGGAGGGGAGGAGTGAGCAAGCACCTGTGCGGTATCTAGTTACCAGCTGGGGTTAAACCATGTCACTTTATTACTCTGTCCTGGCCAGTAATGGCCCTTTGCCATCTGTACATTGCCCCAGAATGGCTCCAACTTTTAGGACTGACAGAGGACGGCATGACATCATACGTACTAGCTCTTCAGGACCTGTTTTGATGCTGGTGTGACCATCAGTGAGGGATATCTGCCAGGGTTTTTATTCTCATGGAAGTGCAAGATGGCAATTTGCCTTCATATAGCACAACTCATTTTGATTCAAGTGATACCATCAGTTGTGCTATAGTGATTAATGCTGTCAATGCACAAACATTAATAAATACAATTAATACTTAGAAATCTGGAGTCAATTTTCTATACCACAATTATTAGACTGTCTTGAGCTCAGGAACCAGTTAATATAGGAACAAAGAGACCAAAGTATGGAAAGACCCCAACCTCTCTTATCTTTCTGAAAAAGCAGTGAGTGTGGTGATCTAACAGAAAGTGAGAGGTGAGTGAAGCTCTGAAAGCCTCTAGATTTTCAAATTGTTCCAAAATTTGGGTTGTTGCAAAGCAGATAGATAGAAGTTTGCTTTGCTCTTGTGGTTTATGCCAGAAAGTGTGTAACTGTCAGTAAGAAGAAATGTGACCTAGTGAAGTGCTGAGATACTTATACACCAGTAAGAAACAGCTACCAAATGGAACAGACATGGTTTCCAGGGCTATGGGAAGAAGATGGAATTACTGGAAATTGATTAATTACAGCAGTTATGGAAGGTTATTTCATATGAGGACCTATGCAGTCATTTACTTACTGAACTGTCTGCTTCCAACTGGATGAATACTTCTGAAAAAGTCTCATCTTTATTCCAGTTAAGCTGAGAGTACTGTAATAGCTCATATTATTTTTCATATAACTTCATCCTGTTCTGCGTAAGCCCAAGTAACATGTAAAAGAACATAAAGATTGTTCAGAATATCAGTCTAAGCTTGTTTCAAGATTGAATAGGTTCACTTTAAAAAAAAAAAAAAAGAAAGAAAAAAAAAAAAAGCAGTTAGTAATATTTTCAGAATTGTTTAGAAAAGGTTCCTGCTAAAAAGATTACATCTTTTCAGTTGCTAAAAGATTTCAAATTACCAGAATTTTTCAAGGGCTGTTTTCCTTTAAAACAAACGAATGAACAAAAACAAACAAAACACCCCAACAAACCACACGTCTAATTTATTGTATTTGGAAAAGACTACAAAAGTGCATCACTCTGAACTCATCTTGCTCATAAGCACTCTGTTTCCATATCAGTTTTTCCTTTTATAGAGTTTCAAAGGAGCTGCGGAAATTCGAGTAAATTATTTCACCTTCTAAAGAGCAGGAAACGCACTGGAAAAATTCCCGTGACAACTGCAAGCTGTCGCCCACTATCCAGTCCCCTGTTCTCACTGCTGCACAGAGCAAGGGGGTCACCTAAGGAAAGGTAAATCTTTAGAAGTCATGACCCTACCTTAAAATGACTGCGCTGGGTAGACCCGCGCTATTTTGCCCAGTCCCTTTTGTAAGCATTTATACCTGGGCCAAGTATGTTTTAAGCGGTCCCTTAAGTTCACAACCACTTTGTGTTGCCAGACTGTCACAGAGCAGCAGGAGTAGATGGGTACTTTTGATTCCAGCCAGTTGGACTCAAAGGAGAGTTGGACAGAGTCCATCCACATGATGCTTGCATTTTAAGTGCGGTATCTGCTTCGACAAACAATGCGCTGTGTTTGCTAAATAGGTCGGATTTCAGCTCAGGTGTCCTGGCTGGAGCGTGGTCTGAATGCAGCCTCAGCTGGGGAGGCAGGGCTCCAGCTCGGAGACTGGGGTTTGGGTTGAACAGGCGGTTTCTGCAAGAGATGAGAACTCTGCACTTCATCACAACAATGGTGGGTCTAGTCCAAAGGTCATTGAGGTGGATGGAAAAGCTCCAGCTGAATTCAATAGCCTTGGAGCAGGCTGATGCGTGTAATTGATACTTCTCTCTTTTTTTTTTTTTTTTCCCTCAAAAATTTTAGATATCCATTTTCCTGTATATAGCCACACCTTTCCTATTTCTTATTTGCAAATATTTCCCTATTTCTTGTTTGCATTTGACAAACATTTAAGAGCCCTTCACAGACTGGACAAGACTGAGACAGAGGGGAAGTGACCCGAGTTATTAGTCAGCTTGGGGATATTTCTCAAGTCCTAGGGTGAAAAAAAATTCAATTTGTATTTGTTATTCCATACTTCTGATCCATTGTCCTCAAGCTGAAATATTTGCCTTGTACTGTGGAATAAAAAGATCTGTAGAAAGCTCTGCAAAGGTATGTTTGTTAGTCACTGTTTGGTGAACTCTCTGAACATGGGAAATGCTGGCTTGTATTTGCTTATATTAAAAAATAAAAACTTTTTCTTACAAAAGGAGTTGTACATGTTGATTAAAGTGATACTTCTGTGTTTCTCTTAAAATTGTTCCACTGCTTTCTTCCTCATCTAGAATCACTCTCCTTGGACAAACCGACGAATTTTCCACAGCTGCCTTAATCTGCCAAAGTGCTGTTTCTAGGCCTGACAACTTCTGCCCTTGTTAAAATTAATCGAAGAAAATACAAAGAGCATTTTCCTTTTTACCGAAACATAATGAAGAATAGATAAAATAGGATATTATTGAAAGATTAGTGCTGTCATGTTGTACACCAGTCAGTTGTAGCACAAATTTATGACATAATAAAATGTCAATACCAGTGATTTGGAGAAAGCATGCACATATGAAACTCAGAAAAGCTGTTTCATTGTGAGACTCAATTATTTCCTATAGCTTAAGGAAGTGGAAATTAGTGTTTTGCTTCAATGAATGAACACAATGTCACTGTCTCACCATGATGTCTGTGAAACCATTTGGTGTTATCCAAAGAGAAGGGAAGGCATCGTATGATGAAAATAGGCAGATGTAAAATTCAACAGCCTGGTACATCCTCTTTCTTAGTCATTGTGCAAGGTGCTGTGCTACTACCTAGTCACATAGCAGCTCCTGGTCCACCATGGTGGCTTTGTTGCAATGTCTCAGGGTTTGGTTTGTTCCAGTGGAGGCTTTGACTTGCCCTGCCCCATACTTGAACTGTGCTCCTGTGGTGCACCGTTCTGCCCGTGGTTTTGCATGGAGGACTCTGCGCGTGGGGGACTCTGCTTACACTTTGAAGGACCTGGGAATTTTTCTACCTTTTTCCTTTTTTTTTAAAATTTTATTTTTTTTTATTCACTAGACTTCCAGTGTTTTGCTGAGAGGTCATTTTGCTGCCTTCACTTCCCCAGTTTTGGGGGATTACATTTTGCTGAGCCATGGAGGAGTCTGCGCGTGGGGGACTCTGCTTATACTTTGAAGGACCTGGGAATTTTGCTACCTTTTTCCTTTTTTTTTTTAAATTTTATTTTTTTTTATTCACTAGACTTCCAGTGTTTTGCTGAGAGGTCATTTTGCTGCCTTCACTTCCCCAGTTTTGGGGGATTACATTTTGCTGAGCAAGTGCAGAACCAGAGGTGTGAGACTGAAACCGCGGGCAGAGACTGTCTTCTTCCCTTCTCATTGTGGTTATTTGAAGTGTTGGCCGTAGGGCACAGGAGAGTTGCGAGGGGAATATTGTAGGGTGTGGAAAAAATAGGATGGACAGGAATGAAGGGATTTCAGATTGAGATGGTTTTTATTGCCCCTTGCTAGCAATCTCTGTTTCCAACTAGACACTGTGACTCAGATTGGTAAGACAGAGTGTGGTTTTAGTTACTTTTATCCTTCCTATCTCCTGAGGTTTTAACCAACCTTGTGATGAGGATAAAAAGAGCCTGCTGTTATCAAGGGGAGTTACCCCCTATTATTGATGAAAAAAATAGGATTTGACAAAATAAGAGCTTTTACTTCAGTTCCTGAAACAATTCTGTCTTTGTGGTAGTTGAAGATATTTGTTGCCAAGAAATTATTTTCCTTTATATACACAAGAAATCTTTCAGACACTAGGTAATCTGATGCTTGGATAACAAAAAGCCAGACTTAGCTTCCATTAAAGCAAAGGCAGACTTTCCTCTGACAACATTTAAATCTGAGGAAAAATTATTACCATTTGCACAATTGTTTCCATTTTTGAAGAAAATTAGAATGCTTTTCTAACATAGCAAACTGGTTTTGCAGTGAAGGAGCAATCCTAAGAGATGGATTTTCCTTTTAAACTGATTTCCTCAAACAAGTGTAAGACATATCAGCATTTTGACCACCTTCTGTCCTTATCTTCTAACATATATATACTTTTTGGTTAGTTTGAAAAAAAAAATTGTTGCAATGGTAAGCAATTTCTAATTCTATTTAACATTTGTGGCAGTTTAATGGACAGTACAGTCTCCTATAACATTCTTGTTTAAGTGCCACTAAGTGAATACACATGGGTACTCCTTTCACAGGCAGAACTGCAGTCATCCATCAACAGTCGTTCAATGAGGAGGGAATAAAGCTTTTTTTGAATGTAGCTATTTAATTTTAAAACTTTTTTTTTCCCCAATCAAATGAAAACACATTTCAAAATCTATGTCTGTTTTCTTGTTATTCCCACTGGCAGACTTAGTATTGAATAATTCAGTAAACTGAGTAGTTTATGCCAAGTATAACCCAAAATCCCTAGACTTAAAAAACTCAATTTCAAGTTTCTCACCTTAAGCAATACATTTAATAAATTATGTATTTTCCCCTCTAATATGCATTTTCCAATGGATTGCAAATAGCTGAGACAGTATCCCCTGATACTATTAATTTTCATATTAAAGGAAGAAAAAAAGATGAATGTGGTATAAATGTTCTCCTAACCAAAAGCCTTACTGTTGTTGTTTGGGGTTTTGTTTTTGGTTTTGTTTTGTTTTGTTTTGTTTTTTTCATTGAATCTAACCCTGGGAAAATGTGGCCATACAGAAAAATTATTCTGAGTTCCTGTAATCTGCACTAGTTACTATTGCATGAAGAAAATGAGAGGTAAACATCTAATTAAATGTATAATCATCTCTTTGTGTAATTTGCCCAAGATATAATTTATTCTAAATTTACTGAGGAAAGTACAGAAGGAGGAATAATCAGCACAGCCTGGTAATTAGGTATGTGTCCTCTGGCATGTGGCCTGGCATATTTGAGACCAAAAGTAGATCTAAGCTGCACATTTTTGAGGCAGAGCTTGAGTGATTATGAACTCTCCAAGACTCAGAGTGTTTGGCTTAGGGTGCTGGCAGAGCCCAGCAGAAAGGGTACAGCAGTGCCCTGCGTCCTGGTCAGATTCCTACATCTGTTGACACTCACGAGATTTCAGATACTGAATTTTAGCCTTACCACACTCTCACTGATACTTACAAAAAGCAGTTAAGACGTTGGACAGTCTAAGTGATTGTGAAGCTTCAGGGCTTGTTAAAACTGCTTGTTAGCCTCCTCAGGAGAAGCAAACATGGGGAAAAAAAAAAAACCAAAACAACAAACAAAACCCAACATAAAGAGCTACTATGACATCCTCTGACCTCTCATCTTTTGCCTCTGAAAGAGGAGAGTGAAGAACTGTGCAAGTGTCTGGGTTAGTAACAGGCACAGGTCCTTGTAGGTGGATCAATTCATTTCCATTAGTGTCACAAGTGGAAGCAGAGCAATGATCTAACCTACAGAGCCTTTTATCAAACTGCTTGCCTTAGTCTCCTCCACTGAGCTTTCTGCTTTAGTCCCTTGACAAATTAACCTTGAAGGTATATGAGTTTCTAGACCCTGCCCAGTGTCTGCAATGGAGTTGTTTTTCATTTTTAAATGCTGTAGCGGTGGGAGTCAAGGACAACAACATTCTGACATCATGAAATAAATAACACATTATTCTTCCTTAGAATAATCTTCAGATAAGGAAGGACCTGATCATTATGCTGGGTGCTTTGTGGCCACATTCCCGTAGTCAGTCTACAAGAGAGATTAATTTATTCTGAGCACTACTTATGGATAGGACACAGCAAGATACTGCCAAGGCAAAATACTACACTGCATGTACCCACAAATCTCTGTGATGAGAAACGACCTCTGGTGACATTACTAGGACCAGTTGTACCCCAGACACTTTTGGAAGAGACAAGTGGCAGCAAGTATTTTGGAAACTGTCTCTTAAGAGAATGTGATTGGGAAGGTGTCTTTGGCAAAGGGGATAAAAGAAATCTAGAAACAAGAGAAACAATTGGAAGGTCTTTAATGGGGAAACATTCCCTAGGAATACCAAGACCAAAGCCTATATTATATCAAGTATTTGACAGATTGGCTGGATGTAGCATCTGGAAACTTGTGGGTTTGCACAAAAGCTTTAATTTTCCTTGGAAGGTATTTTTATGTTATGCAGGACTCTCACTTTCACTTTGTTCCACAGCACTAACAATTACAACTTTGTCCCACCTGAAGAAAATAAAAAGAAAATTCTTCACTGTCCTTTGTCTTTATTTATAACTTTCAGGTACATTTGAGAAACACTTTAGATGGTAATGGGAAATAAGTGCTCACTTATCTTTTCTGGGAAGAGCCACTTGAGTTGACTCAGCTGATTCAGTCCTGTAGAGAGTAATGAAATATGAAAGACATTTTTCCATCCAGCACATATAACCATTAGAATTTGCTGCTCGTTTGGAAATAGCTGCTATCTTTCTTAAGCCAGCTTTGTAGTATCATAAGACCTTCTCTGCTCTCTTGAGAAATATGTTTTTAAGAGCATATAAGATGAAAACCAAAAGACTGTATGAACCCCATTTTGGAGGAAGATACTCTATGCCTGGAATAACAAACACTAGCATGCTCTCAAGGTAGGTAATATTCAGAGATAGACAATAGAAGAAATAGTGAAAAAAAAGGCATCAGAAAGACAAGGATCAGAAGCCACCAAGGCTTTTCCTGCCTGCATACAGTGACCTGGGTCTCTGTTCCATGAGTCAGCCCCTTACTCTTTTCTTCCTCTGTCAATTGCTGAAGCTCAAACAACTACTGAACCAAGTCCCCATCTCCTTCCAGAAGAGCTGGGTGGTACTCAGCTATGTGGAGGCTGCTCTGAGCAGAGCCTCCTCTCATGGTCCCCTGGTGCAGGTCACTCCACCTGGGCAGGGCAAGGTGCCTATGAGGCTTCTGAACTCTGATTAGAAATGTAGTCTGCTCCTCTTTCTTCTTATCAACACGTGATTTTTCTTGCTTTCAGAACCAGTTAACAGATAAAAAAAAAAAATCTAAGTCTTCCTCAGGGTGCTCTACTGTTCAGTTAGAGTATTAAATACAAATATTAATTAACATACCTGGTGCACTGAAACATATAAGAAAAGTGAAGTTGTATTAGAGTATAAATAAAACCACCTGCTTCATCATCTCTGAAGAGCTTTTTAGTGTATTTCTCTGGCTAGGCCTTGAGATGACATACAGCTCTTTCAATTAAGAAAACAAACTGCAGCTTAAAGAAGCCACTGCACCTCGGTCAACACTAATTACTTCATCATAAATCGTTAAAAAGGAAATAGGCAAGGTGAAAAGGGGAAGAAAGGTAAACAGAGAACGTGCTGCTCTGCTGGCTCTTTTTTGCTTGTCTCCAGAGCTATACGAAACCCTCCAGGAAACTGCTGGCACTTGGAGCAGGAGCCTCTGTTGTTACACATAGAGCCGCTTACTTGAACGGATGCCTTTCTAACTCGGAGAACAGCCCAGCTAATGAACAGAGCTAACTATACACAATTAGCTCGTGGGACTTGGTGAATGTTACTGTGAAGTCTGAATGTGTAGGCGCAGATGAGCTGTGCTCACGTCTGGATTTCCCCAAGGAGAGGATTTCAGGTGAGCTTTAAACCCCTCTCCGTTAATGCTCTTTGCTACAACTCAGCTGAGCACCAGGAGCCGACATGCATCTGTCCCCTGGGCAGCACATGCATCTGCCCCCAGGCAGCACTGCGTCGTCTTCCCAGCTGCTTCAGAGCTGGTGGGAAATTGCAGCAGTGAGGAAAACCCACATTCCCCTCCCGGCCCCAGGGCATGAGCCAGGGTGCATGCCCTGATCTAGGGGACCCAGCACAGAGGCACCGTCCGGCTGGGAAGGGGCAGCCCCCTCCCGTCTCCCCTTTGCCGGAGCTGCACCTGCCATTGGAGCTGCCTCTGGCCCCAGCAGCTGTGCTGGGAAACTGGTACCGTGAGCGGGCTGCAAGTGTCCAAGCAGGCGGGAGAAAGGCCAAGGACTTGCAGGACTTCCCTGAAGCAATGTAAGCACCCAACGTGTGAGTGCCCATCACCAGCCCCTGGCTACCACAGCTCACAGAGACTGGAAACCTGGGGATGTAGAGGAAGCCAGAGAGTCTAAACCAGCCTAATAAAAGTCATAACTGAGCTTTAGTTAACATGTAAATATATAAATTACTGGTCAGAGAAAGATGTGCAAATAATTTAAATCCAATGGAAAGAAAAAAAGTAAAAATTGTAATTTGACACTCAGTGCCATAACTTGAGAGGAGAAGGGGAAGATGGGAGAGGGAGGAGGGTCAGGGAGGAAGGGGATGGAGAGGCCTTAACCTGCATAAGCAGCATGTAGCGTGAAATCTGCCCCGGAAAATACAGCACCTTCTTCTGGAAAGAACCAATTTTTGGTTTTAACTCATAAACAGGTTGAAGGAAATAACTATAAAAGCAGAGAAGGGAAAGAAAAAAGAAAAGGGCCATCAGGAGGAGGCAGGCAACGGGAGCCAGGCAAAGGGAGCGTGTTCCCAAGGCACAGGAGAAGGAGCAGCACGCCCAGCACGTGTGGGAAGCAGCACATGTGTGGGACACAGATAGTGCAAAGGGAAAAAGTGCTCCCCAGGCCAAGTGTTGGAGATGTGAGCAGGCACGTTGGCAGGCAATTGAAGAGGAGCCAGTGCTTATTTTCCCCGTTAAGACTACTGCAATGTCATCTGTTACGCTCCGATTTCCTTTTTGAACTTTTGCATCTGTTTGTTTTCTCCTCCTGTGTGCCAAGCGTACAGTGACATTTTACACAATGCTGTTCTCCACTGGGAAATGCTGGAGAAGAGTCTCGAGCAGAGCCCAGGCTCAGCCCTGCCACATCCAGAGGGGCTGGCACTGGAGTCTCACCCAGTCTGGGACTCTTTCAGCCCAGGAGAGTCGCTTTTCTCAATGAAAGCATAATACTGTAGGATTTCGCAGTGCAATGGGAACGGTAACCCAGACCTTTCAGGATCTGCTTGAAATATTTAGGCATTTCATAAAATGACTGGATAAAAACCGAGCTAGAAGATTAGTCAGTTCACTGAAAGCCTGTTACTTTTACTTATTCCACTAACTGGATGATTGAAAAATGACTGCAAAATTACTGAAAGTTGTAATCATGTTTCAAAATGGCTGATTTCACTTGCAACTCATCCAGGCAAGCTGAGAATAAGAAACTGCATGGGGACCATTTCTGCAATGGTGAGCAGTACAAAACATAACTGTTCATGTAGTCTCTCCTCTTCCAGAATGAATTAGACTGAAATAATAGCTGAAAACAAGTAAAAGGCAAGCAGCACATCAGTGCCTTTTTACTCAGCTGAGACTACCTCTAAACTTGACTTCACACTTTGAAGGAATTGTTCTCCTACACTAGGTCTGTTACTACATAGTAATCTGCGGCAGCAGTGTCCTGAAAAGGTCCTTAAAGTTCTGTCAAACCCGAGAAGTTTGGGAACAGCCAAAAACTGGGGCGGGGG
>JMFS01010428.1:0-26679 GCA_000699545.1 Podiceps cristatus
CTCTGTCCTGGCTGAAACCAGGACAACTAGGTTTGCTGGTGTACGGAGAGCAGAAGTGCATGGGTGAGAGGAAGCCACCAAAGCACAGGGCAGCAGAGGATGATCTCTGAGTCTCCCCTGATGAAGTGCAACTCAAGTACCGATACCTGCATGCAGCCAGTATGAGAACCAAACAGGAGGAATGAGAAACCTATGTGTGGGTGTAGAGCTATGACACTGGAATTACAGAAATTTGGAGGAAACTCGCTTACTGGAGCACTGCGATGGACAGACCATTTTGTAAGGAGAGGCAGGGAATATGGAAGAAGGGGTTTCTTCTGTCCTATGGGGTTCTGATGGGGAACAAGTTGCAGATGGGTCAGCAGCGTACCCTTGCAGCAATGAAAACTAACTGCATACTGGACCGCACTCGCAATAACACAGCCAGAAGCCTGAGCGCAGTGATGATTCTTCTCCCTTCCACAGTGGTGAGGCTGCATCTGCAGGACTGTCCCACTAGAAAGAATGTATTGGAAAGGTGGAGAAGGTCCAATAGAGGTCCATTAAAATGGTGAGAAGACTGGAGGTTATGAGTTATGTGGAGAAGCTGAAAGACACGGACTTGTTTAGCAATAAGTCTAAGGGGTAACTAATTGCAGTCTCACAAAACGTATAGAGAGGTACAGTGAAGACAGATATAAGCTCCTTTCAGAGGTACACCATAAAAGGGCAAGAGGCAGTGGCCACAAATGTCAGCGCTGTTTGGAAATCAGAAAAAGAATTCTTCATGACAACAATGGTTAAACACACATATAGGGGCTGAAGAGCCTGTGACATCTCGAATGTTTTTAAATTTCTCTGTACCAGGCCATGAGGAAGGAGGTTTAACTTGGAAATCAGTCCTGTTTTCAGCAGAAGGTTGGACTGGAGAACTCCAGATGTCCTTTCCAACCTAAATGATTCTCTGATCCCCCACTGGCCTGCAGAGGAACTCAGCAAATAAGCATTGCTAAGAATTTGGCTGTCCCCTCAAAGCAGTGGCACCACTGGTCTGAAAGCTCCCACAACATTTTTTTTCTGCTTGGAATCCTATGACTTGTATCAGTGAGTAAAACACAGACATCCCAGGAGCTGGAGATGTCCAAGTACAAAGTTTTACTAGAGTTCCCAGTCTCACTTCTACAAATCACCTGAAGTTACCTGAGGGACAGACATTAGCTTATATGATTAGAGTCTCCTAATTTTCCATGGTCTTAATGAACGTGTTGAAAGAAATACCAAAACAAGACTGTAGAAGTTTTTATTGGAAGAGATCAAAATATACATAAATTTTGATATTACATGTTCTAAATGCAATTTCATGGCTTCAAGGGCTTGTAATTTAATAGTAGTACAGCACTGCATGGTAAGTTGAATCATTAGCCAGATGTTCCTCCTAAGTTTTTTGATGCTTTTCTCTTTTCAGTTACATCCTGGGAGTCACCCTAAAAAGTGAACTTCACTGCAGAGCTTCTGCCAGTTAGGACTCTACGTGAACTCAGCATCACAAAGGACTTTCCCTGCTGCATCACTTAACCAATTAATTCGGAGCATTGGCATGGCTCAGTGCCCTGTGCGAGCTCTTCCCCTAACCTCAGTGAGAAACCGGTGAAGAGATGAGGGTTTGATCTGTTGACCCTGATGTTTACTGCTACTATTACCAGCTTGAAAGACGGAATATCATATCCGAGGTTTTTAATGCCTGGCTTTAATTTCTACATAATTCGGTGCATCCCCTTGGCTGTTGGCACTGAGAGTATACTGAATTGATGTGGGGGTATTTTTTGAGCCCAATAGGAGCATTATTACAATATAGCCATTCATTAGCACAAATTACCTCTTGTTCTGACCACCTCCCATCTTCAAAGCACCTACTGAGACAGGGAAGTGAAGATATGAGTTTTGCCATGGCAACCTAACACTTTCTAGTGAAATTAAAACCCAAATAGAAAAGGATAACAGGCTCAGTTGCAAACAGAAACCTCACTTTCCCTTTCAAATGAAGCTGGTGAAAGTTTTAGCTGTATCTTGAGATACTAATAACTGGTCAAAATTTTTCTAGAGACAGTGAGATGAACAAAATTATTACAACACTAACAGTAATAGTGGTAATAAAAAGCACAGTTCTCCTTGAACTAGAAGCTATCATTACCTTGACTAAGGAGATCGGGATTTGGGCTTCACAAGCAGTTAGTCTCTAAAGCAGTGTCTCTGGCTCATACAAAGGTACTGTTTCTGTATTTAAATCTTTTATATAACAGAAGAGTTTCCCACTGGGACACAGTTTACAGAGGAAGGAAGCATATCATTATTTTCTTTTAGAGGGTGACATTCCAGACCCAGAACCAGGGAAGATTATACATTTGCAGAGGAGAGGGAAACAAAACAAAACAAAAAAAAAAAAAACAAAACAAAAAAAAAAAAAAAAAAAACAAAAAAAGAAAAAGAATTGTTGTTGCATCAAAGAAAACAAAATTTAGACTGAAAAACAAGATGAGCTTTGGCGCAGCTCACTTACTCCATATTTGTCAATCTACTGTTTGGAACATGAGGTATGAGGAAATGCAACTGTCTCACTCCAAAGAATTTGTCATGAAATAATCTAGATTGTAGGAGGTTTGATTTCAAATCCTCATTTGGACAGCCTTTGAGCTGGGTTTGAGAGGAAAAGCAGCCTAGCTACCATGCTATGGATTTTTTTTTCTGATTACTCCCTGTCTCTCACATTCTATTTGATACAGATAAAGGAACAAAAAAAAAAAAATTGCTTAGAACCATAGGCAAATATACCACACTCACAGAATCTGTGGGGTCGTTTTTTTTGTTTGTTTTGTTTGTTGATTTTGGTTTAGTTTTGGTTTTGTTTTTTTCCTGGGATGATTTTCTCTCCCTCTCCTAGTTTACAACAGTGAGATGCAATAGTCTATCCTTTAAAAGGGGAATAATTCTAGGGCTTTGGGGCATATGAATTTTATGAAAACAAACCTATAAACAAACAGAACAAACAAAACCAACCCCAAAACTATCTTTTTCTTTATTTTGTTTTTTCTTTTTTTTTTTTTTTTTTTTTTTTACAAGAGTAGCAAAGAATATTTTGTGAAAAACATCCTTGGACTGAAATTGCTAATTCTCCTGCAAACTACTTTGATGGAACAGTTCTGACCAGCCTCAACTGCATAATGTCACCTGTTACATCTATGCAAGCTTATAGCAACTGCAAAAGAGCGGGCTTGCTTCATTCCTAGGGATTGAAACCTTGGCAATAAGTTTTTCTCCTGCGCAGTGCTGCACCTCTTTCTGGTTTGTCTCAGAAATGTGGAAGAGATTTATGTCCATACGCGCAGCCCTCTGAGATGATGAGGCTGTGGCTCAGAACCGAACGAGGCATCTCCAACCACAGAAAAGGCATTTGCACTCACAGTCCTCCAGTTTTCTCTGAGATAGTATCCTGCCTTGCATTTCAACCAATTTTTATTAGTTTTTTTTTTTTTTTCCAAATAGCTACAGTTTCTGGAAAATTTGAAGCTGAAGTTCTCTACATAGTATTTTGCAATGACAGACATATGACTAAAAGGACCAGGTTCTGAAAGAAATAGCTGCAACCTACTGGGAAAGAAGATAGCATGTGGGTTTAGAAGTCTAATTTATTGTCATTCACCCAAGCTTTTCAATGTAACCTTTCAAGGCAGCTCACGCAAAGCTCCTCCGATGTGTGGGCTGGCATGAAACCTTCAAAAGACTTAGGTTCTCTGAAAAAGTTGGTCAGGCTGTTTAGTCAAAAGATATTTTCATCATACTCTCCCATTTTCATTTAAATGAAAACATTTTGAAATAAGAAAAGGAAGTTGAAATTCTGTTTAGAAAAAAAGTAATAAAATAGTTGGAAGTACATTTTTGGTGCATAAGAAACTAAGTTTTAAAAAAGCTATTCCAGAAGTTGTCATATATTGAACCATTTTTTTTTTCTTCAAAAAATTCATTTCCTGGAAAATTTTATTGAGATAGAATATATTTGCTCCATTTCCAAATAGGAAAATAATTTTAAATTATAGAATTCCTTTAAGTGGGATTTTTTATCCCTGCCTAGCTCTGCTTTGAGGGAGGAGGAAAAAATGCCATTTTCTTTGAAATATATCTTGAATGACTCCTGGAAAGGAAGCCATTCTTGTAGGTACTGCAATCTTTATATTGGTGTCTACATAAAACAATTTTTTTTCCCCACTACTTGAATCATCCTTTTATGTCTTCCTCCTATTATAATCTTAGACACTGTTTTTTCCTGTGGCTGTGTACTGCCTGTCAGCAGACTGAATATGAAGCCATGAAACTCCGCTGTATTGCACAGCAAAATTTTTCAAACTCTGAAAAAGGACTGTACTAAAACATGATGACAATCCCTCTAGACTGGCTATAGTACCTATAGTTGGGCATGTGTAAAGTACTTCACTGAGCTGGGACTTTATTTCTAGAACCTTGATGAAAAAAACCTTCTTCTAAAAAGATAAATTACTTAAACTGTAAAATGTATCAATAAATGATGTCATATCTGTCACAAAACATGGTATGTGACTACAGATTACGTTTCTTCCTGGTATCCTCCCATGGCACCTGCTTGTCATGGCGTCTGTAGTCACTGTTTCTCCAGCAGTAGATTCTTCTCTCGACAAAGATCAGGAAAGTATCATAATAGTCCTATCTTTTTCCACAGATTCAGATGTGTCTGGAGTAAACCCAACAGCACTAAATACTTTTGGGGAATATATTTCATAATAGATCTTATATTCCCCTGCTTCACCCTTGCCAAACAGTATCTTAGGAAATGTTGCCAAATTGTTGCAATTTGAAGAATATGGCTTTCATTTAATGGAAAACATGGTTATATTCAAGCACATAATGCTATGAAAAATGCACAAGTATTACATTTCTGCCTTGGAAATGCAGCCTTAAAACGGATCAAAAAAGAGAGAAAAGAAAAAAACCGAGACAAAGAATTTTGCTTCTCTCAAATCTCCACTTCCATCAGACAAATAGGGTCACCTTGTATTCTGCTAAAGATCAACGCTCCTGCCCTCGATTAAAGTACCCATACATTTAGACTTGCATTTCTCCTGTTAAAGACCTTTTATGAGATGCTATCTGCATGAGATATGTCTGGCATTTATTATTGTGACACAAGTCGCAGTCCAAAATCTGTCTGGCAAAACACCACATAGAAAATGATTCAAGAGCTGAGGATCAGTCTTGAAAAAACACCAAATCAGGAGCTTTACCCACAGAAACCAAGAATATTTTTGGCCTAAAGTCCGTAGTACTTGACTCTCACACTGACTTGTTTTTTTTAAAAAAAACCTCAATGTTTTCTCCAGGGGAAAAAAAAAAAAAAAAAAAAAAAAAAAAAGAGACTAACCTGTAATATAGTCAGACTTGAACTGCTCATGACTTCATTCTTGAATATCACTAAAAATGTAAAGGTGTTGGAACAACTAAGCTGTTGTAAAAACTTCCTGCTCTTGCTCTAGTGGTTACCACCATACCATGCAAAACTGGCAAAACCTATTCATGGAGATCAGAGGAATATCATGGAGATTAGAAATGAGATCAGAAAAATCTAACCACATGTGTGCACTGGATCCAGGTGTTGGCTTTTAGGGAACTGTTCACATAAATATGTATTTATGAAACTGGGAAAAATAGGGATTGTGATTTGCTTACTTAGCACTCTGTTTATCTTCCTCAATATACAAGCTATAATTTCTCAACCAAGATCTATAAAAGCTGTTGAAAATATTGAATATATGTTTTATAAAATGTTATGTTATGCCAAGGTAGGAATCCAAGCCACTAGGATCACACAAGTTTTCTAAACTCACAGATCATCACAGGTAATGGAGCTGAGTTGGCTGGGATCCCAGGATATCTGCATGAAATTCCTTCTCCTTGTCCTTGTCCCCCTCAAAACATGCCATGAGCCATTGCTTTCCTTCATTGCTCTCCTCAAACAGCAGCTGCAGTGAAGCTTGACAGGGAAGTACCAAATTTCAAGAGCTTCCTACATTTCATCTCGTTCTCTGAGGTTAGTTGAAGGGAGTGGTAGAAACTTAAGGCTTTGTGCCCAAAAGCATGAAGAGAGTGCCCAATTATATCCATTACTCTCTCCCTCTCCACTGTAGAGCTGCCTTCTTCAGTGGCACGGTTGAAATAACAGCTTCAGACTTCATTAGCCCCAGCCCCCAAATTTTAGTCAATTTTAATGCCTAAATGTTGCTAGAAAGTGGTAAAGAAAGACTGTCATCCCCTTTTTCAGTTAGCATGTCCTAAAATGATTAGTTTTTCTTTACCTCCAGGACTAAAAGATCGACTCCCTCTTCCTCCAGCTTTTTGAAGCTAATGACTTAAAAATCATAGAATCATAGAATGTTTGGGGTTGGAAGGGACCCCCTAGAGCCCATCTAGTCCAACCCCCTGCAGTGAGCAGGGACACCATTACCCAGATCAGGTTGCTCAGAGCCCCGTCCAACCTGGGCTTGAATGTTTCCAGGGATGGGGCCTCCACCACCTCTCTGGGCAACCCATTCCAGTGCTTCACCACCCTCATTGTAAAGATTTTCCTCCTTATATCCAATCTAAACCTACCCCGTTTCAGTTTAAAACCATTCCCCCTTGTCCTGTCACTACAGGCCCTGCTAAAATGTCTGTCCCTATCTTTCCTATAGGCCCCCTTTATGTACTGACAGGCCGCAATCAGGTCTCCCCGCAGCCTTCTCTTCTCCAGGCTGAACAAGCCCAACTCTCTCAGCCTGTCCTCATAGCAGAGGGGCTCCAGCCCTCCGATCATTCTTGTACCCCTAAAAATATTTGTTGGACACGAGCTGCTTAGCTCTAATTGTGATAAGAACTCTTAACTGACTTGAGTGCTCTTTATGAGGGGGATGTATTTGTTTTATACAGATTCCCTACCTTCAGGCAACATCTTTTTCCAGCAGTAGGATCACTCAGTATTTATAGTGGAGTCCCTTGAGTTTTGGTACAATTACAGTCACTACAGGGAAGTGATACCATGAGGCACGCATTTCTCCTACTGCTCTCCTCAGAAATCTCTGTGGCTAAGGAGGCAGCTGTCACCAAACAGGCAAAATTTGTACTGCATTAATCTGCATTTGAGGATATTTGGAAGCTAATTTTCTGCTGGCAAACATCTTTGGCAGAAAATCTCTACATTGACAAAAGCTGCAGAAAGGATTTACCTAGCAGTGGTTGAACTGAGCAGTTCCAAGGTATGGGATGAGGTGAATAAATTCCCTCCTCTTTAGAGAAAGGTCCTGTAGTCTGCTTTTATTGACTGAATGACCTAAAATCGTGGTGGATTGAGTTCTCTGCAAGACATCCAGAAATAATAGCTCAGTTCTGAGGAAATAGCATTAATCATCAAACTTCTGGAAGGTAGATGCTGACATCTCACATTTTCCTTCAGCTGCCTAAATATAATAGAAAGATTTGTCTGGCATTCAGAGGTACCTCATCTTCACATGCATGGGTGCAATACGGTGTGGGAGGAAAGCAGACTGCAGGAGAGGCTCAGAAAGGACAAGAGGAATACACCTGTGTGGTCCTGCTGAGCCACCTGTCTGGTATCTACCCTGAAAGGGTATCTTCAAGGATGGAAGCAGATTCTATATCTCCAAGCATAGCTTAGAGTACCCAATGCCATCAGTGGGTTTTTTGTGATACTGAGATCCACTACTTAAAACAAAGCTCTGTTGATTCAGAGAAGTCACTGGGTCATCCAGCAATTGTGAAACACTTTCAGGATGGTCTCAGAGTTTTGGGGTTCAGGAAATCAATAAGCCTGTCACTAACAATTCTCCATTAATTTTCTGCATTTGATAACAGATTCTTATCAAACAGGACCGGCTGCACATATGCTCAAGGTGGACTTTTGCCCTTTCTGATAATAGGGTCCCGTGCAATGGCACTGAGACATCAGTCAAGGCTGACAGAAGAATCTCTAACAGGCAGCAGAAACGCTGCTGCTTCTAAATTGTGTTCTCAAAAAAAAAAAAAAAAAAAAAATCAGAGCTCAGGCTTGTCTAGTTCCAATAATATTAAACATAACTTAAGGTGGGGGAATATCCATAAATATGGCCCCTGTAGAGATCTCTATATTGTATTTCTAGGTTACGGTGTTTGGCAGCAGGGGGAATTACTTTTTATAAGTTTATCTGTTGTTTTTTCAAGTTCTTGTTCTGTTCAAAAGTATAAAATTTCTTTAGTTAAGTTCAATATAGTAGCTCCTAACAGTCTATCTTTCTGACAGAACAGTTTCCAGCATCAAAACCCCTTAGTTTCATTAATGGAGAGGAAAAATAGCTCTCCATGGAGTATTAACACCTCCAATTCCTCTTCTTGCAAAACTAAAATAAATACAAGAAAGAATGACAGGTGTTTGTAAAAAATTTGAGCTCAACCATTTAGACTTATATTGTACTGAGATTAAAGAATATTATAGAACACTCAGACTATATAAAGATGCATTTTATCACATAGGATTTCAATCTAGCTTCAAATTTACAGTATTCCCTGAAAAAGAATTAAGATATTTTCTCTTATTTTGTGTGTGCAAATGGCAAATGAGAACCCATCTCTGTTCCTTGCATTAAGCAGCACCACACGTCTGATGATAAATAATGAAAAAGATAAGTATCCAAGGTGACTGGCTGCAAGTGTCTGTAAATGAAAGCAGAATAAAACAAAAAGTTGAATTACTTCCCTAAACAACAAGAAAAAAAAAAAAAAAAAAGAAACAAAGGAAAAAAGAAAATAATTTAACAAAACTTGCTGGGTTTCAAATCCTGTGAAGTCTATTGTAGCTTCATGGGTATTTAGCATATAGAATGCGTAAAAGTCAATGAGAGAGAAAAAGTGGGTATGCATGCATAAAAGTAACAGATGACAAAACTTATTGTGCTTGGTAAATCACTTTTATAATTGATATAGCTTTTTATTAATTTTTAAAGCTGTGTATTTATGCCAAAATGCATTGTCTTGGTGTTAAAATTTGTGTTTCATCCTTCATTGTTATGAAAAGGGAATGGGAAAGGCCAATTCAGTAAAGTGCTGTTTTTACTGCTGTCCCTCCCAGGCTTCATTTCCCCAGGAAGGCAGGGAATGGGACACCTTGCAATAAAAAGGAATGTTTCAAGGCTTTTTTTTAATCTTTCCTGTTATATTCCTAATGTTGCTTGATTGCTCCAGAAAAGATACATTAGTCAAAGGTCACCGAGAAAGCACAAAAGAATAAAATCTCTACATTTGTGAAAATCCCCACTGTGTAAAAGCCTTCTCTGAGACTTATCCATCAGTGAAAAGTCATTTTCTGGAGGGATTTAAAGTGATGCTAAGCCTTCAGCTGGCTTTTGGCCCCGTAGTGAGCTTTACCTTCTTGGGAAAATGCCTCTGGCATCATCAGTGTGAGGCAGCTGAGAGATTTTAGTCTTTTTTTTTTATTATTTTATTTTACTATTACTTTTTAGACAGCGTGTCAAAAACTTGAAATCCTCAGAGACACAAAGTCTAATGTACCTGTACTACTCACCAATTTAATTACATTATAATTGTGATTTTTACATACATATATCTATGATTCTATGATTCTGTAATTTTTCGCTTATATATATGTATGTAAAACACATTACCATTGTGTTTGCTTGCAATTATAGCTGCATTTTTCTCCCTTCAGTCTTTAACTCACCAAATTATCATGTATTTATGACACACTTCAGATCTGAAATGAGAGTTACTTGTAGCTCAAAATGGGTCAAAAGGGACAGAGGGTGACCACTGTGCAGGTATGGTCAGTAGGTGAGCAGCAGTGGAAGTTGATGTAAGCCTCTGCAGAGACGCAATATACTATGCAAAGGCGCCTTTTATCGACATAATTACATTTTTTAAATGCATTATGACAATCATTTTAGATGAAAAAAGCTCAGACTACATTGACATGATTATACTGCTTTTCCCAAACTAGTAATAACATAGCTTTCATTTGCAGCTTGAACCATGGCTTTACAGTCCGAAGCATTCAGCTGTAAAACTCACTTAGATTATTCTTGACTCCACTTTTTACCTCTCCTTCCATCCTACTTACACACGACAACATGCCAGCTTTGCCAGATCAACTGTTTATGGCTCTGAACAGTGAATTGGATTAAGAGATAATACGTGGCAGCCTCAGTGGAAAAGTAAATTCTGTTTTCATAAACATCACTCCCTCCAGCAGTGTAGTATCTCCAATAACAAAATGAACTTTCTTAGTCAGTATAAATTTTTAAATCAGAAACCCTGCCCCCTTCTGTGCTCAGAAGACACAGAGAAAACTTCCAACGTTCAGTTAGAATGAACAGCAATTGAAATATCATCATCCCCATCAGTCGCTGGTGTTGCTGCCTGCAGGCAAAATGTTTGGTTCAAGAAACATCATGGGATTATTTTTATTTTTAAATTTGCAATTAAGAATGAAGGTGTTGCCTTTCAGGTTCCAGTGGAACATATGAATGACATGGCAAATGCAAAGCTATGAGTTTCCCCTTTTGGGAACTGAAATAATTTTCCACTGGGAAATTTCCTTTTTTTTTTTTTTTTTTCTGTGTATAGACCTCAGGACCCAGCTAGCTTTTACTTGTGCATCGTAATCATTTTCCTCACAAGTTATCCTTTCAGCTGAAATTCCCAGCAACGATGCCTTTCAATGGATTTAGTCTCAGAGACGACTTTGCTCACTGCACTCTAGTTCATTTCACGCAAATATAGGCTCGGTGTCCTTATCAGACCGTTATGGATGGTCCCTCAGGCCTGGTGGTGTGACATCAGAGACTGCATAATTTGCATGTGACTACATCAGAAAATGTTCTGCAAGCACTCACTAACCCAATCATAATAATCTTTTCCCTCTGATTTGCTCATTTTCTCTAACTCTTGTTTCATCCCATGAAATGATCTATCAGAAGAATCTTCAAAGCCCCTTTTCTTCTCACTTACATCCTTACACCAGTAATCCCAGTTTATGAAGATGCAAGTCAGCAGTAACCTCCCTAACACAGCATACTCCAACTAAAAATGTGAAGCTGATTGCCAACGAGTAAAACAAATATAGCCCTTCAAAAATATGGGTTTTTTTAAAGCAGATAGAATAAGTAAATGTTGACAGATGTAGTTAACCCATAATCAATCTTGGTTTTTTTTCCCTTTTTTCCCCTTTTTTGTTTTCTCCTTTTTTTCTTTTTTTTTTTTTTTTCCCTCTTTTTTTCTAAAATCTGTACTTTCATTTGGAAGCCTCAGTACTGATAAAAGTCACCTGGACAAACACTGCTTCGGAAAATCAACCTTGTGGAAACTTGAATAAAAGCAGAATATCATTGCAAATACTGAATGCTCTACGTGACATTTTAGTCATGTCAGTAAAGCTTATGGATTCAAAGATGACATGGGACCGTTTATTTTTCACTTTAATTGGTTTCAGACCACATGTGTTACCTGACCCCCATCCTTACTCAGTAAAAATGCCATCTCAATTCTTTGGAAAGCAACAGCTCAATGCCCTAGAAGAAATCTTTTTCTCCATCTCAAAAGCAGCCATGATAGAGGGCACCTCCCTGAGCTGGAGACCCTAAAGGATCCTGAAGAAAAGATGTTTTTGGCAGAGAAAGACTTTTTACCAAGGCCCGTGGTGACAGGACAAGGGGCAACAGCTTTAAACTGAAAGAAGACAGGTTTAGCGTGGACACAAGGAAGAAACTCTTCACCATGAGGGTGGTGAGGCACTGGAACAGGTTGCCCAGAGAAGTTGTGGATGCCCCATCCCTGGCAGTGTTCAAGGCCAGGGTTCAAGGTTGGACGGGGCTCTGAGTAACTCTCAAAGATGGTTGGAAGATGTGAAAGATGACCCTGCTCATGGCAGGGTGATTGGATTAGATGATCATTGAAGGTCACTTCCAACCCAAACCACCCTATGATTCTATGATTCTAGGAAAAGCTGCCTTGGTCCTTGGTTAATCCATATAGCTGATTTGCCTCAGAGCTGTGTACCTCAGCGGCACACTGACAAAAAAACCACCAAGGTTCCCATGGAAACCCTGTCTTGAATTCAGCAAAGTTCATCAAACCTAAGAATATTCAGAGGAAACAGTGCAGGGCTGATCAATTGGTATTTTCTCTGAAACTTCTTAATAGAAGCACTGGAAATGTACCTAGAGGTCCTTGTGATACGTGTAGGCCTCTTTTACAAGTTCAGCCATGCCTTTTTGCAAAACAGAAAGATGTAGTGAATCAGTCACCTAAATATTCAGGCTTAACTCCACTTGCACCTGCCAAAGTTCCTGCTGCCTTTGCAGCTCATAGAAGATCTGGTCTGTTATCTGGCCAGGATGGTAATGCCAAGAACCTCTTTCTATTTAGCTCTTCCAGCAATATTCTGTTACACTGAAATCTGCTTGTCTATTCTTAAATATCACCACCACCTTGCTGTGATCACTGGAGATGAAAGTTTATCCTGTAGTTTTATTATGCCTTGAGAAAACAAATTACTTCCTGACACTCACTCGTCTCTCATTTTCAATATCCTTAAATGATTCTCTCACTGACTTCCTGATGTTCATCTTCTCGGCTTTTACCTGAAGCTGACAGCCGTCAGAAATTCAAAAAGGTGCCACTTTTCCTAAAGATTGAGAGCTGGAAAGTGATATTGTAGCTCATTGTGAGACAGCATGAATGAGAGGAAATAATTTGCCTGAAAAAACTTCATCAGCTGCTGTTAAACACATACATCTGGAAAGGACCATCAAATGCAGCCTTTTCACTTACCTGTTTAGAGCAAATCACGACATCCAGATGATAAACACAGAGAGATGCTAAGGAATAAAAAAAAGGGAAAGGACATGAAATGCTGAGTTAGAATCAGAGATTAAAAATAAACCTTCAATAAAAGAACTACCAATCTTCAATATTTTTTTTTCAGGTGATAATTGCATCCCTCCTTGCTTGAAGAGCTGAATCTATTCCAGCATCTCCATGTGACAGGTGATGGGTTTTGGAGGACATGGAACAAATGTGTTAGCAGGGAGATTTAATAACTTGTTGAAGGTCAAATGCAAAGCTTCAGATGTGAAACACCTAGTCCTAATGCATTACCCATAAGACTCCCCGTCTCCTTGTAGGTTCTTACACCTTCCTGCATTAAATTGGTTCATATACACTGAGAATGGTGTAATGCAGTGTGAGAAGGAATGGAAAAACATGTCCCAGAAGATGGAATTGATAAGGAAATCCTGGTAAATGAGGATGAGATTAAATCATATGTGAGAAAGGCTTAGTACAAACTGACTGTTGTTGGTCAAAGCAGAAGAAAAGAAATGTTAATTCAAAATCATGTGAAGCCTTCTGGACTTCTCCAATTAGTCAGGACCTGCTGGCAACACATGAAGAGAATAATATTGCCAAGCCCATAAGGCAGCCCAAGTGAGAAATTCAAATGTTAATAATGAACTTGACCAATGCTACAGATCATAGAAAAATAGAAAATCCAGCTGGAAATAACCTTGACAAGTCATCTAACCTTCTAGCCAGTTCCATGACCCATTCAGTATCTAAAATGCTTAATGCAGTATCACTGAAGCAGTATAATAATTTGCTTTCCTGTCCACCAAATTTATTTGCTCTGAATCTACAAGATGCTAACTCTGAGAGGAATGTCAAAAAAAACTTCCTCTGGGTGGTCAAGGGAGTGGCAACTGCAAATAATAATTTTTGTATGGTTCCTTTTCACAGAATTCGATCTAGTCCTAGTACTCAGCTGAACAAGGATGTTTTCTAGGAGTGCTCATGACTTTGATTGCGATTAGCTTCTCTGTCACAGCAGTTGCATCATTGATCATATGACTGACTGGTTTGGTCCCTCTTGTTCCCTGAATTTTTGGTGAAGGTGCTGGAGTATCACTGCCAGAAATGCAGACCCTCCTAAGTGAATTCAAGGCCTCTGAAGATGATTAAGGATCGTTCGGCACGGGGGAGTGAGGTGTTCCATTGAGTTTGTTCAGACACTCCCAAGAATGTGAAATTCTCCCCTTCCTGACCCATGGTAAGTTTTCATGGTGTTCAGAAGCTCAAGGTCTTTCACTGAAGCCGAAGAAAGAGGTGGCAGGTACAGCAATATGAATTGGGACCAGAAGAACTCTGATGTACCCCAAAGTCTTTGAGCTTCTAGACTGGATATAATTTTCCTGACACAACTAATGAAATTAGCAGAGGATTTCTCCATCACATCAAGAACAGTTGAGTGGCCCCTTGGCTACTGAAGGTCTGACCTGGCAAATCTACAAAATATTTGGGTATTGTCATTCAAAATCTAGCAGCAAAATATCTGTGCGTGCACAATACTGTGCCACATCTACTGAACTCTTCTCCTCAAGCGTACTACCAGATGGACATGTAAGGTGGTAACATGAGGCTTGTGCCTACCAGCTTCACTTTTTTCTGCCATAATCCCCACATTTCCAGTTCCCTGGTTAACACAGGTTAAGACATCTCAGGCCTCTTAGCTCCATAGTATAAAGCTAGAGTGATTTAGGAAATCTTGTATCTTGTGATGACATTTAGTTGACAGAAAATTTTAAATAATTTTGAAGTTTATTTCCAAGAGAACTCTCTTCAGTAATATTCTCTCGGTTTATTTATCATGCTTCTTGTTTGCAACACTCAAAGAAATAATTCCTGCCAAAGTGCAAACACAGATTTCACCTGCAGATTCTTAAACCATCAGGGACGTCTCAGTCTTCTGCTCTGACATAGTTGAGCCACAGGGATCGCTGCAAATCTCAGCAGGCACTGGGATAGCCATGATCACATGCATGTCCCATGATGCTTCGTCCCACAGCAGGGGAAGAGATGCTCTGTCCCACCTGCTGGGAGCTGACCTGCTGTGGGTCCTCCTATGTCTCCACCCATCACCTCATTCAGGGAGACTTTTGTATATTAAGCTGGCAGCAGTATTCATATTAGTCTTCTTATCCTCATTTAGTCTTTCTATCCTCATTTATCCTGTAGTCCACCTGAATATATTACACAGTCCAGGGAATAGTTATTCGTAATTTGGAGCCTTTGTTAGTGGTTTCTTGAAGCAGTGGCCTTTTGAAATACTACTTTATAAATCCATTGCTATGTAATTTACTTCTGAAATTTCTTAATATTAGTAATGTCCATAGACAACTCTACTTTGTAGCACTTTTACTTGACTTTCCAGGAAAATGTACCAACTTTTCAGGTATTTTCTGAACAGTGGCTCTTTATTTCCAAGCATGGGTAACAGCAGGTTATAGATTCTTTCTTTCCTTTGTTTGTTTCCTTTCTGCTAGGGATGAATGAATTTAATGTAGTCTCTCTCTTGCTGCTTCTTTACAATGGGGACAGCTGCTGCCTCATGGTAAACAAGCATTCAGATGGCTTGGAGAACAACTCTTCGTGCAGGCAATGCTGTACAACAATAAAAGATATACAGCAACATGCAAGACACTTTCAGCCTCCAACCACTTCTCCCTGTTAACCAATTCAGAACATATTAAACCATTAAAGAAGAACATTAAGCTTCAGAGTAGATGGGAAGTTTTATCCCTTGTCATTCTCTTCAGCTTCCAAAGCAGGCAAGCAAGAATGGAATAATAATAATTTAAAAAAACCCCAACCAACCAAACAAAAATACCCAATCCCCAAGTTGTCAAGATTCTTTATGTGTAATTCTCAGGGGAAATAAGCAAATGTATGCTTTGTCTTTTTTAGGTAACTTGTAGCTGAGATTGAGTGATGAGAGGGCCATTACACTTTACCTGGCAATCCAGTCTGTATGCTAAATAGAAGAAAGCAGCTGACAAATAGACACAATTATAACATATATATTTATATATATCTGTATATTTGTACATTAAATCTCACAGCTTGAACTCCATATTCCTTGAATGGCTGGAGATTTTAAATGGTGTTTCGATGGAAATTCTTGCCTCTCAGCTGTCAACGGATGCAGCCAGTCAAATCCTCAAGCAAGTATGAATGATAAACTTCGTTTGTGAAAGCAAGGACATGAGGAAAACATGAAGGGAAAAGTTCTTGAATCCTTGAGTAAATTATCTGAGGCACCATGCAGCCTCTATTATTGCTGTTCCTGGAAGAAAAGTAGCTGTACTTTTTGTTCCTGAGTTTCACTCACTTCTACTTCCCTTCAAAGGAAGTATGTTTTGGGGAAGTATGTTTTCATTCAGAGAGTTGTTATATCAAAGCAGCCATAGGAAGGTGTATGACCTGCAGATTAGTGCATGGGATCCAGGTAGCTTACAAGAAATCTCTGAATTTATTTTAGCAGTTCCCTTGAAAGATAAGGAAGAATTAGCACTGATTTATAGTTGGGACACCGAGAGGTATATTTATGTTGCACAGTACAACCCCTGAGCTAACAAACACAGAAAGTCAGTAAGGTGGTCTGCCGTACCTAGCTAGCTGGTGGAAGTGTTGCTTTCAGATGCACATTAGCTGCCATTGAACCATGCTAAAGCGTGTTTTTATGATGCACTACCTTTACATATGGACTCAGTACGGCTGAGTCCCCAAGCTTAAAACCCCCTGTGGCAGAAAGCAAACATTACTGTATCTGGAAATTAAATTTGAATGCTAGTCCTGGACTTTATCCAGGAATTCATCTTTTTCCAGGGAGCTGCTGAGGTAGTCACAAGGAATCACAGAGTCACTGAGGTGAGAAGGTACCTCTGGAGATCATCTAGTCTATTTAGTCCAACCCCCTGCTCAGAGCAGGGTCAGCCAAAGCAGGTTGTTCAGGGCTGTGTCCAGTTGGGTTTTAATATCTCCAAAGATGGAGACTCCACAATGTCTTCGGTCAACCCATTCCAGTGTTCAACAATCCCCACAGTAAAAATTGCCTAGTGTGCTGTCACTGTGAACCTCTGAGAAGATCCTGATTCTATCTTCTCTACTTCTCCCTATCGCTCTTCCTATCAAATCAAATACCCAGCCTTCTTTTCTCCAGGCCAAACAGTCTCAGCTCTCTCAGCTTCTTTTCATATGTCACATTCTCCAGCCCCTTCATCATCTTTGTGACCCTTTGCTGGACTCACTCCAATGATGCCTATGTCTCTCTTGTCCTGGTGAGTCTGGCACTGGCCTGAGTACTCCAGGTGTGTCCCACCAGTGCTTAGCAGAAGGGAAGGATCACCTCCCTCGACCTACTGGCAATGCTTTGCATGATACAGCCCAGAAGACTGGTGGCCTCCTTTGTTTCAAGGGCCATTTCTGGCTAATGTCAGCTTGTCCACCACGACCCCCAGGTCCTTCTCTATGGAGCTACTTTCCAGCTGATTGGTCCCCAGTCTGTACTGGAGCCTGGGATTATTCCTCCCCAGGTGTAGGAAATGACATTTTCCTTACTGAACTTCTTGACATTCCACTCAGTCCTTTTCGCCAGCTTGTTGAAGTCCCTCTGGATAGTGGTGCAACCATCTGGTGTATCAAACACTCCTACTAATTTTTATTATTTGTAAAGTCCTCAGGAAGCTCCCCTGACAGCCATGACCTTTAAAAGATATTTGAGAGCAGCCTTGCAATGACATCAACCAGCTCCCTCAGCACATGTGGGCGCACCCTGCCAGATCCCATGGATTTGGGTACACCCACTTTATTTCAGTGTTTCCTGACCTGATCCTCCTCCACTGAGAGTGTCTTCCTTGCTTCAGACTTGTCCTATGGTCTCAGGGACCTGAGATCCTGAAGACCTGTCTTACCTGTAAGGGTGAAGGAGTCATTGAGTATGTTGACCTTTTACACATTCTTTGTCACCAGAGGCTCTGGCCAGTTCAGCAGCAGCATTTTCCCTTGTCTTCCTTTTGCTGCCGATGTACCTGCAGAAGTCTTTCTTGCTGCTCTTCAAATCCCTTACCAGATTCAACTCCAAGAATGTGATACAAAATGTAGAATACTCTTCACCTGGAACTGCTCTTTTGAACCCTGTGTAGTGAACAGAGAGAGAGAAAAATAAACAGAGCAAGAGAACAGCATTGCCTCAAGGTCCCAAGAAGATCTGAGCCCCTTACATACTGGATACACTGTAAACATAAGATGAGAACAAAGATATGCTTCAAAGAGTCTGTCATCTAAATACACAATGCGACACTTGGAGAAAGACAAACAAGGCACACTTGTCTCCCCAGGACCATCTGCTGAGTTTGTCTGGGAGCAAGAGGGGAGAGTGAAACATTGATATTTAATCACATCTCTATACTGAAGCCATTCTTGACCATCAAATGAGATCACTAGTGTTTTTCCTCTGTGCAGATTCATCACCCTTCTTTGTTTCCCAGGCCCAGAAGGGAGGGTAGAACAGTGGGGAAAAAAGCAGATTTGAAATTACTATACTGAGTTTGCAAGCCAGCCACCTCTATAAGAAGTACAGCTCCGGAGCCCTCAGCACAGGAAAGACATGGACCTGTTGGTGCAGGTCCAGAGGAGGTGACAGAAATGAGAACATGGAGCACCTCTCCTATGGAGACAGGCTGAGAGAGTTGGAGTTCTTCAGCTTGGAGAAGAGAAGGCTCTGAGGATACCTTTATTAAAGCCTTCCAGTACATAAAGAGGGCTTATGAGAAAGATGGGGACAAACTTCTTAGCAGGGCCTGCTGTGATAGGATGAAGTGTAATGATTTTAAACTGAAAGAGGGGAGATTTAGACTAGATATAAGGAAGAAATTTTTTACAATGAGGGTGGTGAAGCACTGGAACAGGTTGCCCAGAGAGGTGGCAGATCCCCCGTCCCTGGAAACATCCAAGGTCAGGTTGGATGGGTGTCTGAGCAACCTGATCTAGTTGATGTCCCTGCTCATTACAGGTTGCATGGACTAGATGACAAGATGTACCTTCTAACCCAAACTATTCTATGATTCTGAGACTCAGACCCATCTTTGACTAGGCCATGGACTAACTTTCTGCAATGCAAGTGATAGGAAACAGAAATGCTGGACATTTTTGCATAATCAAACACTTCACTACTCAAGCTTCTGTCCACAAAGTCCTTAAGTTCACCAAAGACATATTGAGGGATGAACGGAACTTAAAAGGTACAAATGAGAAAGCCAAAAGTTGTTCTTGAGCCCTTTGACCAGTCCACTCCCAGTACAAGTCCTGCACTTGGGTCTTAACAACCCGTGGCAACCCTAAAGGCTTGGGGAGGAGTGGCTGGAAAGTGCTCAGCAGAAAAGGACCGGAGGGTGTTGGTCAACAGCCGGCTGAACATGAGCCAGCAGTGAGCCCAGGGGGCCAAGAAGGCCAATGGTATCCTGGCCTGCATAAGGAATAGTATAGCCAGCAGGACTAGAGAAGTGACCCTATATTCGGCACTGGTGAGGCCGCACCTCAAGTCCTGTGTTCAGTTTTGGACCCATCACTACAAGAAAGAGATTGAGGTGTCGAAGCATGTCAGGGAAGGGCGACAAAACTAGTGAAGGGTCTAGACCACAAGTCCTGTGAGGAGCAGCTGAGGAAACTGGGGTTGTTTAGCCTGGAGAAGAGGAGGCTGAGGGGAGACCTTTTCACTCTCTACAACTACCTGAAAGGAGGTTGTAGAGAGGTGGGTGTGGGTGTCTTCTCCCAAGAAACAGGCAAGAAAGGACAAGAGGAAATGACCTCAAGTTACACCAGGGGAGGTTTAGATTGCATATTAGGAAACATTTCTTCACTGAAAGAATGGTCAAGCATTGGAACAGTCTTCCCAGGGAAGTGGTCGAGTCCCCATCCCTGAAGGTATTTAAAAGATATGTAGATGTGGTGCTTTGGTACATGGTTTAGTGGTGGACTTGGCAGTGTTAGGTTAACAGTTGGACTTGATGATCTTAAAGGTCTTTTCCAGCCTAAATGATTCTAAGATTTGATGATTCTCTAATTGCTATCTTAAAATTACAATAATGGCTATTAAAGGACTTCATAAAAATTGTCCAAGTGTATAATTTCTGTTTGTACTTCAAATATTGATGTAAAAAGCACTCCAGATGCTCAATTTCCCTTTAAAATTCAGGAGTCAGGCTAGCAATGCCTATTTCCATGTAAATCTCAGCTATTTCTAAAAACATCAGAAAGGATGCTTTATTTTACATCTAGCAGTTAGTGTATTATCATCTTTCTTTGATTAACCTCCTCTTTGAGTCTCTTCCCAAGGTTTCCAGGTGAAACTAGAATGACAGTAGCATCTTGTAGGCAGATATGCAGCTTAGTAAGGACCAGGGTATTTTGGAATGTCCTACGTCTGGTATTATGAAACTTAGATACGAACATTGGAATGGCTTCTGCCCAAAACTGGTATAGCAATGAACACTCCAAGAATTTGTTTAAAAATAATAAAAACTAAATAAACAACTCTCAACATTTATTACTCTGTTGATTATTTGACACCATTTACCTGTAGAGTTTTTATGCTTTCTATGAGTAAATACTCTCTCAAAAGGGAATGCAAATATTTGGATAATCCAAAAAAACATTTATTTTTCCTTTCTGATCACCTTCTCAGCACCAGCTTCAGAGCTGCCCTCCTTTCAGTCAGCCAGTTACATGAGATGAATTGTTTCTGATGCAGTTTCACTGTCAGGCACTCAGACTATTTGAATGACTGTGAAATCACTGTAAGATTTAAGAAGTGATCCAGTCTTTTACATTACCTATAAAAATTTTCAGTTTGTTCTTTTTTGTCTTATTTTTCTTTTCCTCTTTTGTGACTAGGACACATTTACTCAAGGAAAATTTTTTCTACTCATAAAACCTCTTCCCTGTCCACTGAGGATCTAGTGGACATAATTCAATGTGATAAATGACAGCTTAGGGAGCAGGGAAAGCTGGATGATACCAACACAGCAAAGCTTTCCTTGTGTCCAGAATGAATGTGGATGGTACCTCAATTAGCAGCAAGGTCATGACAAAAAAGCCTGAATGTAAGAACTCCTCACTCATGCTCATTTCAGTTCAGGTTATGACTGTCTCTTTAAGAGCTGTGGCAATAACACATCTCCTTCTAGAAGAAGGAAGGATCTTCCCTGAAAAATATATCTGCAGATCACTGTTAAGGAGCTGTGAACCTTCTTCTTGCCCTGTACCTTCAAAATTTTTACTGGAACATAATGTCACAAAAGAACTTATGAAATGGTTCAGTGAACGGCTGGAAAACCTTCTTTGTTGGAGGGTGCAATTAAGTGAAATGCTCCTTAGCATTTGTAATGGCCCCGAGATGGTACTTCTCCTTTAGTATGATCAAGTAAATGTACCTGCCCAGAATTAGGTAGACTCAAACTGAACTTGAACCTGAATTAATGTCCTTCTCTGTGTGAATCTAAAATAGTGGATGATTCACTAATCTGGAACTAAATGCTTTCTCATATAGCATGAAAAGCTTTCATGACATTCATCTGACGTTCTCGTTTTCCCCAAGGTCACAGTCCCTTGCAGTGAAGCTCTTTTGCTCTGTATTCAGAAGCATGAATGAAAGGTTCTCCCTGAACCAAAAGGCATCTGTCATTTTCTGACCATCACTAGAGAGGTGGCTGGTTTCCTACTGTTTTCCTAACACCCAAGGAGTGTCAGTCAAGAGATATCATGTAGCTTGGGGAAGGACACACAGACTGGTATGGGATAGCTGTGCTATTCCTTTGTGTTCTGGTAGATCCACAAGCTTTGAAAGCAGTCATTGTCTTCATGGATTTCAAGGATTGCTCCGAGCGAACAATCTGATGCCTCTCTACAAACCAATACCACTGCTTTCTGCTCTCTCCCACTGAAGCAGATGTGCCTTTAAGAAGTTAATTGGAACTGGGGAGTCAGCAATTGATTGTTCTGTACGGACAATCAAGGAAATAATGCCCAGCATAGCCACATCTTATTTAGAAGTAGTATAGCTACACCTGAAAAGTGTCATCCAGGTGGCAACACCTCCTTCCATGTAGCATGGCAACTACAGAAATCTCAGATGTTGGATTAACCTAACTATATCTCATCAAAGCTTAGGAAAGACACCATAGATAAAAATAATGGATGAGGATCAGATCTTCCACTAACGTAACTAAAGCACCCACATAACTAAGTTTAACCCTAAAATTAGATTATACAGAGGATGAGTCCTGTGGAGTCTCTCTATTACACTTTGTGTACATTAATGTGAGCCTATTGCATCAAAAAGATCATCCAGTAGATGCAACTAAGAAGTTAGCCACCTGAGCAGTGACATGTCCAAATGGCTTAGATGAACCACCAAGAATAATAGAAAAGATACCTGCTATGCAGTTTCCTCCAAAGAATCACAATATACTGGTCCATAGGTATTGTGGTCCAGTTTCTATGGATACCTCCATTAGTTTAGCTTGTAACCCAGTATTCCCTGGAAATGAAAGTATGGATTCAAACTCTCCAGCTAGAGAAAGACAAGTACCAAGGTCTCCCATTTCCTCACTGAATTGCCTAGCCGCCAATATAAGGTGTTAAAAAGGGTGCAAATCCTCCTCTTACTGTGGCTGGGAAGAAAAGTGTTGAGGTCAGGGCAAATGGTACACACCATATCTAATGAGCTGGGCCTTCCTAGGAACTTCTAGGAACCCAGAGGGTCCTTTCCAGGGATATGGGGACATGACTACTTCAGTCTAGCTTAATTAAAGCAAACTCTGATCAGTTAAAGCAGTTTTAGGCAAGGTGGAGTGTAGAGAACCAACACCAAATGCATTTTTTGTCTCGACATTGCCGTTGTACTGCCATTTCCTGGAATCGAGCATTATACTTTAAGAAAAAGCACCCTTTTTCATAGTTCTGAGAAGAACGACCTCGGGCACCTGCTCAGAGATCAAAGGCAAGAAAAGAGGAAGAGAAGGCTTCTAGGGGGACAGCACGTTTGGCAAGAACTGCACATACACATTTGCAATCTAAGCATGAGCGAAAGACCCTATGTAAGCAGCATGCATGACTTGATGGAGGGCTTCATCTTCCCAACCTCCTTCCTGCCTCGTGCCTTCCTGGATCCCCACCTCGACAAAGAGTGTGGTGACAGAAGACCTTGGATAAAGTCAGCAGAAGATCATTGGACTTTGAACGGTGGTGGTGACCTTTCCTCTCTTCTCTCCCAAATCTCTCTCTCTCTCCTTTCTCTTCTCCCTTACCCCTCTTCCTTTCCCCTCCTACCTCCCTGTTCAGGACTTTGAACAGTGGTGGTGAACTTTCCTCTCTTCTCTCCCAGATCTCTCTCTCTCTCTCCTTTCTCTTCTCCCTTATCCCTCTTCCTTTCCCCTCCTACCTCCCTGTTCACCCTCCTCCCACATTTCCTCCTTGGGTTGGTAAGAAAATAAAACAAAAGTTTGTACAATATTTGACCAAGTCTTAATCTCGTCCTTGAGACCACAACTCAACCCTCCCGATATTGGATCGGGACATGGAGGAACCAAGCTTCTCGACTTGGCAAAGGTGACAACATACCTGGATATGGCGAGTAGCAGAAACTGAAGGACTGAGTTAATTTTCTAATGGGAAGAATCAAAACAAGACATGTATACTTTCACACTCCCAGATAACTATTCAGACTAGAGAGATTATTTTGGATCATCCTTTTAATTCTGTACATATAAATCCTGTGTAAGTTGCCTAACAACTACTATAGATCTTTCCTCAGATCTCCAGAAAACCTTCATGCCATAACAACAGAGGAAACAATTGTCTTTCAGTAAATTGCCTGTGCAATCAGTCACACACAGCTCTGTCCTACAAGGCTCTCAACTTTCCTCACGGGCACAAGGAACTTCTACTGATCAGAGGCTTCTGGGACTTTGCAGCAGCCTGCAGAGCCAACCGTGTGGAAGAAAAGCCTCATGGCTCACATCCTATTCACAGGGACTCAAAACGAGGGACATTAATCTCTGGACAACTGCAGGCCTGTGAGCTGGGATGACCATCTCCACAATGAGCACGCCTACAGTATATGGCAGCTTGTTTTAAGGGAGAAAGGTGAGATCCTTCTGTTCTGTTTTCATGGAAGAACAACACAACCCATGTGGACAAGCCTCCTGCAGCTCAATGTGTCATCCCCTAACAGGATGCAAAACACCTGCCTGGCAAGATCAGGATTATTTGAGCTGAGCTCATGCATTGCATGGCTTTTTCTAATGAATCCCTCTTTAACATACATTTATGCCAGTTGACAAAGTGAAAGAAGCAATTTCCTTAAATATTGAGCATTCATAAGTAAATTGCAGCCTAGTGGAATCTTCTATCCAAACGGAATCCTTTATCTATTTCTGTTATATAAGAAAAGCAAATAATTTCTTATCGGTCGACTTTGAAATACAGGCAAGTGTTCGCTTGGAGTGTTATGAAGTGTCAGCTTTTCTACAGCATTTACTTTTCATGCTCTTAATTTCTCATTTCATTATCTCTCCTTATTCTCTTGCCATGTCAGTGTTTTGATTCGATGGCTTCCATGTGACGAGCTCTTGCTGTGTGAACGATACAAATGCGGCTTTAAAAGTGGTACAACTTGCTATTAAGGCAGCTTGCTTCCTCAGGAATTTCTTAAAGCTGCAATGAGACAAGACATACAAGAGAAACTTTGATATGCACAGCAGGCTAAGCCCTCCTGCAGTCCCTGCCATGGATTGCTCTGCAAAATCTGTCTGTCTTTGTTCCCGATTTGCAGAGGTTTGATCTGTTATTGCCCTGGCAAAGGGGAAGTGGCACCTCACACTTTCATTTTTGAAAGTTCCTACTTCAGTCAGTTGGATGTTTGCCATATTCTTAACCAAAAAATATTATTACTTTAATGTCCAAAGAAAGGCCTGCAATTTTTGCTTGGCTTTTCCTGGAATAGGTCCCTACCCGAAACAGAGAATGAAAAATACAGCTGGGGTAGAGTCTGTTTCTGCCAGTGTTGACCAAGATGAGATCTCAGTCCTCAGAAGTAATCCAAGGAAGATATCAGGGTTGGTAGTGGCTACCAGGAGTCTCAAGTCCATATCTGCTGCTGTCAGGGGCAGCGTGGAAAAAGGCCCAGCAGAGCATACAGCCTTCATACAGCCTGGATGAGTCTGATATCTATATGTTAGAAAGGAGAGAGGAATGAGTAAAAACAGTTGGCCAGATCCCATTTATGTCATGATAAACAGACCCCTCTCTATTCTGGCTTTATTCCCTCCCCACATAGAGTCTTGGAAAGGAAATGCTACAAACCTTGACTCGCTTGGGAAATCCCACTGCACATGAGCGAAATGAGAAAAGACTGTTAACATAAATGAAGCAAGATCCTGGAAAGGGATCAGTCTGTAGTGTAAGGGAAGTGCCTGACCGAATGTATTCAGTGGGAACAGGGCAACCCTCATCTGCGTTACAACTCTCTTTATAGGAATAGGGCCACAAGATTACATCTCTCCAGATAGTAGGATTTCTTAGGATGAAACTTTAATTAGCATAATGGGAAATTGCACCACTGGAATGAGCAGAATCGTTTGTGTACATTCCAGCTGTATTTATGCTGTGAGCTGACTCACAACTCAGAGCAATTCAACTTGAAGATCGCCTCTCTCATTTACCAGTCTAAAGGAGGAAAAGACCAAATTCTGTATTGAGATGAGAAGGCTGAAAGTTTTCCTTCTATTCTGCAGAGCTATTCTCATTGACAAAGGTCTGGAGCAGGAACAGGTTAGAGAGTGTACAAAGGTTCAGTGATGGGTTTGAGAAAGATTACAAGTTTTAATCACTCCAGAACTCCCTCTAAAAGTATTTGTGGTGTTTGATTTGGCTCTGTGGTCTAAGTCAAGGGAGAAGGTTGCCAAAAATGTTTTGTTGCAAGAGAAGATGTCCAATAAAACCTCTTAATTCTTCCTTAATTCCCCACCCCCCCGTGAAATAAAGAATCTTCTGTTTACATATCTCATTTGTAAGAAAAGTGAAGTAGAATAGTTAGCAACTCCTCAATGTCCATCAGTTCTTGTGTTTTACCCTGACCTATTGCTCTGGGATGACTTCTAGTGTCAGCAGCAGTCCTGGCCAGGAGAAATAGGAAGACCAAGGGCTGTGATTAGCCTCATGTAAGAGCACCAGCAACAGCTGAGACACAGTTTGCGTAGGTCCAGCTGGGTAGCTTATACAGTTGTGTACAAACTGTCTCCTTGATGTATTCCCAAGCTATCCATTGGCTTATTCCTGAAAAACTGCTCTGATAAAGACTGCACTAAGCATTCTTTGACATGGATGGTGTACTACCAACTAAAATCTCTTCAATGATACATTTTTGAGAAATTGTAGTTACACTTTTCCAAGTCAAATTATTTCTTTGTTCACAAACTTTTTCTTCAAGACTCTTTGGCATGGTGAATTTGAGATGCTGTGTCATATCCACCTTGAAAGTAAATTGTTATCTTTAGCAGTGGAAAGAAGAAGATGGAAATGGGAGACTAAACCTAAGCCAGATCTTCAGTTTAGTTGTCTGGAAGTTAAACGTATGGATTGGAAATATAAATACCTTGCACTTTTATTATAATTAACCTGTTTTCATTTTTCCAACACTGAAATTTATTTTAATTAAAACAACATGGTTTCTTATAAAAAAAAATA
>KL257039.1:343-18232 GCA_000699545.1 Podiceps cristatus
GAGAGGAGACGGCTCACCCCGCTGCAGCATCCAGGCTCTGCCCCAAACCCACCCTGAGATCCCGCCGGGAAATGAAACATAATTTCTAACCAGGTTTCTGCCATCCCATTGCTGCTCCATCTGCCTCTGCATCGCTCTTCAGTTTCTTACATTTTTGGTGTCAGCCCATGGTTTGCTCAGTAATTTCAGTCTGACTTGGAGGCAGAAAAGCCATCAGCCCCGTGTTCAAGGTGGAGTTTGCCAACAGGTTTAGGCAAAGCATCATCCTGAACACGATGGTACTTGAGTCTCCAAACCAAATCGCCACTTTCGCCTTCAACAGGAACAGCGCCTGGGCCAAGTTCTTCAGGTCCTGAAATGCCTGATCGTTAGAGATACCCCCTTTAGTTTACACTAACCATGCTATTAAAAACCAGGTCATCCACCGCTATAAATGCCCATGTTCCCTGGTGAGAAATGCAGATTTGCAATGCAAACCAGATAGATAGTAAGTTTTGGACAGAGTTTTCAGCTTATGTTTCGGGAGCTGTGCTGTGGTGGGCTGGTTGCTCAGCCACCGCCGGGAAGTCTCCTCCTTCCCAGCCTACCCCCCACTAACCATGCTATTAAAAACCAGGTCATCCACCGCTATAAATGCCCATGTTCCCTGGTGAGAAATGCAGATTTGCAATGCAAACCAGATAGATAGTAAGTTTTGGACAGAGTTTTCAGCTTATGTTTCGGGAGCTGTGCTGTGGTGGGCTGGTTGCTCAGCCACCGCCGGGAAGTCTCCTCCTTCCCAGCCTACCCCCGGCAACGGCTTGGCTTCACCGGGTATGTCCATGGGGAAGAAATGACCCGAGATCCTGAGCAGGGCAACCAGCCAGCCCCGGGACCCGCACCCTGCAGCGGGCTGGAGGCCGACCAAGCCGGGATGCGTTTGCCCGGAGCTGCCGTCCCGCTGCGGCATCTCACCATCGTCGGGGGCAAAGGGAGCTGCGTCCACGAGAAGAGAAATAGGATTCTTTGAAAAATGCTTTTGCATTTATCGGGGCAGCAGAAGGACGCAGCCGGTGATCACCAAAGGCGGGCGCGTTCCCGGCGGGGGGAACGGCCCGGGCTCCGGCGGCCAGCAGCCACGCGGTGCCTCACTGAACTTGACACTGACACAGCTGGGCACAGCTGGCGCCGCTCGGCCGCTCCATCTGCGGGGCTGGAACTGCAAACGGGAGACGAACCAAGTGTCGTAGCGTCACTGACATTAAGGATGTTTCTGCTTCTGTAGATACAAAAATAGGTAGCAAATATTTTGCTCTTTGTCATGGAGCTCTTCTGCCTTTCTCGGCATTGCCGTCTGCGTCACTAATGAATTCTTGTTTGTTTGTTACTGTTTGATTTTCTTCCCACAGAGGACTGATTTATTAATAGGAAGAAAACAAGCAATGAAGAATCCCTCCAGTTATTTAGCCTAGCTTGACTTCTTCCTCCTCTTTGTTAGATAAATTAAAAGCGATCCAGATCTACAGGAACCTTACTTCTAATTTGGAAAGCTGTAATTATTAGCAGCTATATTTACCAAGACACTGTCTGAACTTGTAACCAGATTTGAAACGAGTGCATTATCAGAGTAGGGAATAAAAGCAGCTGAATTCAGTTATGCAGTTTAACCCACACTGTGTGGAGCCTCTTTTCCCTTTTCAAGCCAAGAAAGTGTTTATTTACAATTTTTTTCATGGGTTGACTTTCACTTTGCATACGCGACTGCAAAATAGCGAAACGCAGCCGACTGCACATCCCTGAGACGTGCTGGAGCCGGGGTTCAGTGCAAAACACCAAAATTAACTGTTTTCACAACCAGCATTAAAACCCGCTGATTTTTACATTTGCCACAAATTCAGATTTAAACACTTTCTTAGTGACCATACTGATGCCCTATGGAGTCTTTTGACCCCTATATAAAAAATTTGCAACCAGCAATATTTCTTCCTCATCATTTCAACAACGGACTTGTTTATTTTGCTTCTGTTGGCTGAAAATACCTAAATGTTTGGACAAGTTTAGTCTCGTTGTGCTGAGACTTGCCACATGCTTGAAACCATGTGAATTATCTCTGTAAAATGTATTTTACTGTCCTGGCAATACTGGAAATAAAAAACTAAACAGATTTGTTTATATGGCTAAAGAGCATTACAAACCCCTGTGAATTCACTTTGATATGTAAAAGGAATTTGGGTTGCCACTGTACCTCTGTGCTGGGTTTAATAAAATCCACAGCAAATAGCTGAGGGTATGAGCCTTTTGAAGTTTGTGCTGGCACTTTGGCTTTTATATCTATAGTGTGTGTGTGTGTGTGTGTGTGTACATACCTCTTTGAGTATCTCATTTTTGATCCGGTATTGTTCCTAGATGAGCCTTGTAAAATGAGCTGAGCTGCAACCTGCACATCTTTGCAGAACGATTAGAGCAGGATCCAAATCCGCCTGTAAATTCAAGTTTCCCTTCATTTCCATCGCTATACGTCTCTGAATGACAGCGAATTCATTCCTGCGCTGGAGACTTGCCAGAAGTTTCTCATCTTGCTGTCTGTGGGCTGCTCGCTCCCGCTCTGGCTCTTTTTTTTTTTTTTTCTTTGAGGTTTTTCTGATGCCTATAGAGTGAGCTCAACTCAAAGGTTTGCAGCTTCGCTCTCGTCTGCTGTTCTGTGAGAGCCGCCTGGGCGCCGGTACAGCCAGGAGTAGTGTGGGAACGTCAGCTTTCTGCCTTATTTCCCTGCAGGTGCCTCAGAAACTTCACAATGCGGCTGGTAATGTATTTCATTTTCTAAATAAATACTTAAGCGTTTCTCTTGTGCAGTTTTGTCAGCTTTTGGATAGACCGGCTTTCTTAGAACTAATTAAATGAGGAGATGTCGGGGGGTGGCAGATGCCTACTGGGACGTGGATGCTGTTTGTTTTACTCGCCAGCCAGAGATGTACAGGCAGATTTCCTCGAGGAATCTTAAATCAAGCAGCACTTTTTCCTCTAGATAAGGAGGCTTGAACAAATGCAGATTAGCAGATGCAATTCCTAACGTGCACAGAGCTGCAGTAAGTTTACCAGGGAAACCGAAATTTAAGGCTGCGTTATGTTGTAGGCTCAGAAAGGAGAGAATCGTCTTCGCGTGCTAACAATTTCCAACAGTGTTCACAAAAGATGCCCGAGGATTTGGAGAGCTCTGCTGAGCAGTGGTCACGCTGCTCTGGCAGAATTTCTCTAGGTTTAACTGCCCTTTTTGCTCTGTAATTATTGGGAAAAAAAATGTGGCTACGATTCATGGGGTAACCCTACAGGGCTTTTCAGCTTCCGTATTCAGCAGGCATTTCAGCTCCTCTAAACACGAGCCCGTGAATAGCAAGCAGATCAATGTAGGGCTCCGGTAGCCAAGAGTTCAGCTGTTTGTCAACACATAAAATCGCGCAGCTTTTGTCAGGTGCGGTGCAGGCAGCGAGCTGGATTCACATGAAGTCATCCAGGAAACGCTGCGGGGACCAATCCTGGCTCTGAGCACAGTCGAAGGAATGAAGTAATCCATCCCAGACTGTTTTTTTTTTTTTTATTTGCCTCGCCTTCCTAACATAGTAGTTGTAACAGAAATTTAGTTCGGAGGGGCGAGTTGCATGCGTTTAGCATCAAAGCTCATTTAAGAGCAAATTCTGTCTGCCTTTAGCAATATTTCCCTCCAGACTGGCTTAGGCAGTGGGTTATCTTTACGCCTGATGCAAAACTACATCACCTCAGTACAGGGCTGAAATACCCCACGCGGCTTTTTCCTTTTCTTCTGCTTGCAAACAGCGCTGAAATGTTGCTCTGCATCATCACAAAGCGATCCATCAGAAGGCAACGTATTGAAGTGACTATATGTAAACACCACAGCGTAATAAATAAACCCGGGTGCTATTAACTCTGAAGAGACAGAGTGGACTAACGTGTTTCCGAGACGGCACGCGGGAGTTAAAGCTAATTGTGGGGGGTGGCTCAGGCATTTCATGGCAAGGGTTCTGACGCAGCAGGTGAGGATACATCCTGCACAGGCGATTCCTCGCCGCGCGGCATCCTCCGCTTCTCTAAGTCGGTGGGAAAGGAGGAGGAGGTTTAACGTCTTGGTATTGATATATCTGACATGGCATAGAAGATATGGCTCTAGTGTGGGTGGATGTAAATAAGCAAATATTGAATTATCATTTCTACAAAGCTAAAATTAATCTGAGCTTTTATGTTTTCCAGGACAACTTGTCAGACAATATAAACTAATTTGCTAAATTACACAGGAGAAAAGACTGTATTAGGAATATTTAATTTACCTAGAGCTGGATATATTTTGATTCCCTTTATTGCCTGTTTCAAGTTTTTCAGCTTTCCAATAGACTCTATGGGTAGTCTTATAAATAAAAGAAATACATAAAGAATTGACCTTAGTAGTAAGATGTTGGGAGCCAATAGTCACATTGCAGCCCTGTAACGCCTCATGCACCATGCCAAATACTTTTCTCACCTGCTTGCGCTATGCATTTCAAAGTACAGACACTATACGAGACCTTCACTTGCTTTAAATCACTGGCCTCTTAAAGCCCTGGGTTTATGTTACTTAAGGGTCCTGCAGGTTCTTACCCTTGCAGTTTGTGCACTCGAGTAATCTCAGTAAAACCAAGGAGACTATTTATACGCCCAAGGGCTAGATCGTCTGTTTTGTGTTCAAAAGCTTGTATAGTCCTGAAATACAGAAATGAGATCAAATGCAAAGAAAATGTTTGTACTTACAGTAATTTTCCAGGATGCCCCCCAAAACCCCCAGTAATAAATGCCGTTGTTTGTTAGTGCGCTCTCTGAAGGTGAAGCCCTATTGTTTCAGAATACCTGTAACTGTTACACAGACTTGTAGCTGCATGTGAGCTTCCCTTTAAACCCAATATTGAAGATTTTACATCTGAAAAGCCTGCATTGTAGCATCCTGGAGCATTAGAAAGGCAGTAACTCAGGTGGATAGGAGAAATGTGGCCTCCAGATGTTGTCCCGGGTCGCTGTGCTGTCCACAGAGCAACGAGGCTGTTACCTGAATTCAAATACGCTCCTTTACGACGGGTTGGATGAGGAAATACAGTGTGCAAACTCACCCGCAGCAACACCAGAGGTAACATGAAAATTTCTCATGAAACAATGTTTTTGTCAGGAGTTTAATTGGAGTTTGGTTGTGAGACAGATGACGTCAGCTCTGCTCTGCCTGGCTCCGGCAGAAGGTAGATGCGGAGACATTTTCATGTAGCGAGGTCAGATCCTTTGCAGAGTATGTAATGTGGTTTTGAGAAAAAGCATTGCTTGGGAAAATATCTACCAGGCAAGAGTGTAATGATCAGGTCTCTTCTTCAACATCTCAATGAGAACAGGAAAGTCAACTGAATTTAGACAATACTTCATTTAAAGTTATGTCAAAGAAGCGAAGATAGACGTAGCCTAAAATTGTCCTTAGGAAAACTGTGAACAGTGATAAATTGGTGCTGGTAGAACCAGGCTAATGCGACGTGGTTTGCAGCTAGACACGGAAATGGGCCGTTAAATTGGACTAGGCGGTCTAGACTGAGCTGTTGGGAGACAAAGTGTTTCCCAAAAAGACAAAGTGTCTCCCAAAAAACAAAGCCCATGCGACTGGGTGCATTTCCCAGGCATTCTGCTTGATGGGTGTAGGCACCCCTCGAAGCAAGAGGCTTCGAAGTGGAGGCAGCACCCTTTGAAGGCAGCATTTGACCCCAAGCATCGACCGTAGCGATGCATCTCAGCTATGGTCAGTCCTGCCGACCACGAGGGCTCAGAGGAGCTGATTCCCGGGGAGATGCTAAAAGTGAAATACATATACTTTGGCTAATTAGGAAAGGATTGGGAACATAAACCACTCACCAGACTGAAACTCTGTAGTTTTCAAGGAAGGGAATTGCAAGGATTTATTCCTTGAGGTAGGAAGAGATATAATGAATAAGATGATAAAGGCATAGCTATGCTGAATATCATAGGAAGATTTCCCTCTATAGGGAGCCAAATGAAATTTTACTACTTAAGCACTGAAAAAGAGCTGTGACCAGCTTTGTGCCCAGTTGAATACAAGAGGTATTGGATCAGGCTATCACCATTCCGTGGCAAAAGAAATTTGTAGTAAAACTTGAAGTTATTTTCAGAATTCAATAAGGTGTTTAAATAGAACTATTAAATTATAAGTGTTTAAAACACCCATAAAACGTAGTTGTTCAACAGGACTATTAAATGCAAAGCATAGCTGGGGTGCATTTCAACATCAGCAACGCCCTTCAACCTTTCTGGCAGGATATTAGAACAATAAAACTAGGAGAACATGGTAAACTTTTCCAATAATTCTCGCACAGGACTGAGAATATTGTCTCTGATGCTCCGTGGGAGCCAGCTGGATGTGGAGATTGGTGTAATCAACCCACCATGCCCAATTTTAACAGACTTACCTGAAAACAGCTAAGCTACTTAAATGCAAAGGCATTGGCAGGAAAGTGCTCCCGAGCCCTTTGCCTCTCTGAGGGGGAGCGGCACGGTTGCCAGTCACTTGATGGAATTACCCAAAAGTAATTGTAAAACCCCTTTGTAGCATTGGTGCCGTTCACCACGGCTCGAATCCACCGCTCCCACCAGCGAGAGATTTTGCCGGGCTTTCTCTGCCTGAAGCTCCCCTTCCCACCCAGGCAAAGAGCACAGAAGTTAAACATGTTGGTGGTCCCTGAGCATGTTTCCCTCCTGGGAGGTTTAGTTTTTGCAGCGATTCTGAGGCTTTATGAAACACTTGCGTCTTGGTGCATTGAGTACTACCTCAGTGCGAAAGCTAAAACCGAGAGGTTTCTGCTGCAGGGTTTTCTGTTGTAATTACTCTTATTGCTGCACCTGAAATATCTGTAATTAGCCCCAGCCTGGCTGGCTGAGGGTGTAGGAAGCCAATTAATGAGGTGTTAGTGTCCCCACCCTTCCTTCCTTGCCTGGCCCCTCATGTAGGAGCTAGTGCCTCCCAAGCAGGGACCTCTCCATGTTTTCCTTTCCATTGCCGGACGTTAGAGCCATCCTCTACCTTCTGTTTCGCTGTTACACTTGAGTGGTGGTTGGGAAAAACAGGTAAGAGTGTTATGGCTTTTCTTGGAAGGGCTGGGGATGTGAGTGCTGCACCTGCTTGCAGGAGAGGGCTCTCCTGTGGTTATTTGTCTTTTGTATTTGCACCTTAAAAGAAGGAATGTTAAAGCTTTTCAGGGGGAATGATGTGTAACTTGTGCTATAGAAATATCCTGCAGACTCTGGAGACATAGTTGATTTTCTCGGGTGCTCCCTGCCTGCACGGCTCCCAGATAAGTCTGGTTTGCTACCGTGTTCATCCCGTGGCTCTTTGCAAAGCAGCCTTCCTCCCCAGGCTGCGGTGAGGTGGGAAAGGGAAAGTGTTGAGATGTTGTTGGGCAGAACCTGCTTTTCTGAGCAAGTGGGTTACACGAACGTTGTCTATGCAAAGCTTCTGTGGCTCCTTGTACTGGATTTTGTGACTGTGAGCTGAAGCTGAACGACCTCCACAGACCCCATAGTGGGTTTTCTTTGTTTAGATGTCAGAAAATGTACTTGACCTGGCCTTGGTTGTGTTAATGCTTCCAAATTTAATGACTGTGTTTGACCAAATTTTTATACGAGGGGATGGACTGTACTTTGTAATGTCGTTCGCATGGTACGTGTGTCTCCCTGAAGAACACAATGTAATATTCTCTTTGGGGATAGGTATTTGGTAAATTCCAGATTTAAGAGGAAGCACTTTCCCCTGGTCATAAACTGGGGGAGGGGGTTGGAGGGAATGGCCTTTTCTTAACTGCACCAAACATGCAGAAGCTACGCTGTAACTGTGTGCTGGGAATGCTGCTCCGGTCCGTGCTCCCCGTCTGCGACAGCCTCGTGAAGGGGTGCTGCCAGGGCCCCCTGTGCGTGGGTGGGACTGCGGATGGTCCCACCACAGGCCCTCCCCAGTGCAGCAACGCCCACCAGGGACGGGCTGTGATCGGACCTAGAGGGACCAGGGATTTAGCGAGGGAAGGGGCAGAAGGCTCCTCGCTCTTTGTCCAGAAGCTGCGTAGCGTTTGGGTACCTGGAGATGTTGCAATGTCTGTTTGGTACTGTTATAGTGAAAGGTCCGTGGTGCTGCTCTTTCCAAACCATGGGTGAAGTTAGAAATCTCCTGATATTTTTTACAGTATATGGTGTTACAGGTGGGTGAGATAGACGATGGTTCACGCCTACACTCTATCACCCTGACGGGTCTTTTAATGTGGGCAAGGGCTAGAAAGTTCACGGTGGTAAGAGGTGGCTGCACCCATGCATGGGTGGGTTTTGGCTGTGCCAGGCCCTTCTGCCGAGGGACTCGGGTGGTGGCAGCATCGAGGTGTCCTTCGTGTCCTTGTCATGCCACCTAGCCGTGTCCTGCTCCAAGCCACGGTCATCCTGCTTTGCATACAAAGAGTGCCTGCGGGTTGTCTTATCATGCATCTCGCCTGCTGTTTGCTCTCTCGGCACTGAAAAATGGCTCCCGGGTCCCAGAGTTTGGCTAACGTTTCCGAGGCATCAGCTGGTGTAATGAAAGCCATCAGCTCTGCCCACAAACCTGCTCTCTCCCACAAGAGGGAAAACAAGCAAACAAATTGGGAAGGTGAAACAGGTGATTTTGTTCCCTCTGTAGTTTCAGGGCAAAATATTTTTCCTTTTCTGTGCTAAAGATCGTTTGGGCAGCATTGTGCTTGTGGAAGGCTTGCAGGGGTTACCTGCAGCCAATTGAATTGCAGATAAAGGAATTCTGCACGCGAGCCACTCCACAGTAACATTTGAGTGAGATGTGATATGGTACGGCACGGTAAAGCTTGATGTTAATTTTTAATAATCTTTGATACCCTTTCGATGGAAGCCCTCTGCAGAATATTAGTCTCTGCCCTTCAAAGCTCCAGCTTTCCTGCTGGAGAAATTGTGTGGCAGCATATATCTATTTTCAGGGGCTCGCAATCTTCTCCTGGCTCAAACGTAAACGGCAAGAGCTGTGTGTCTCCTGTCCAGAGGCTGCTGTAGTTGCAACTGCTCAAGACAGAAGCTTTTGATTACAGAAAATATAAGTTGTTCCTAGTCTGATAGGAGTGTTTTGAGAAGCTCCTGAGGAAACAGTAAATCAATTTGTAAGAAACGGAAAGATTTATTTATTTGTTTATAGAAGAAAACCTAATAAACTACTTTGTAGGTTTTTCTGTGCTAGTTTTGTTTACAAGAACAGAAACACCTTTATACGTTGCTAGAATACATCAAAAAATGCAGTTTCCTACAACTTACAAGTCTGCTCGCTCTGAGAATGAGCAGAAATGAGGAAAATCCATTTGGAGTGATTTTACCCCTCCCTTCCACGAGTTTCACTGCACCTTCACCCATGTTAGCAAGTCCTAACTCTGGTGTGTTAATTTAGCGCATCTTGCTTATTCTTGATAAGCAGGAAACAAATTAGGGCATGTTAATGTCTACTGCAGTCCTGCCTCAGGTTGCCCCTTGGCAGATGTCCTCGCATCAATTCCTGCGGCATTGGAGGTAGCTGAGCTTGATCTTTCTTTTGCCATCCTGGCCATAATCCCAGAAATATTAGGTTTGGAAATCTTTCAGCAGAAATGGCTGGTGATTATGCTAGCTGCCTGCCAAAGCGTCCCTCGCCAGGAAGCGGTAGGAATAACGGCCACACCTCGACAAATGGCCTAATGAGCTGAATTCACGTCCGTTTGGAAAGAGGTTGTTCATGAATGCAAAGCAAACCCAACAGCTCTTCTATTTCCTTTCAGACCTTTCTCAATACTCTGTTTTCTTGCTCTTGGTTGACCAGTTTTGAAAAAGCAACTACTTCTGTGTCGACACTTGAGTGCTGGCGAGACACTCGTGTTGCGAGGAGCTCAAGGGCTGACAACGGACGGCCTTTGCTGGCTCCCGGGCTGACCCATCTCTGCCGGTATGCCGTGGTGCGGCCAGCTCTGCCAACAGCCCATCTTGCATAATGTAAGATATTGCGGACTTTCGTATTTAAACCAGGAAATACGATGACACTGTTATGAAAGCACAAGGTAAAAAAATATCTTGAATGCAAACTCGAGGGGTTTGGAGACTAAGAGGGCACCGCAACCTGTAAAACAGTGAAGGACGACCAAGGCTGTTCCCGTTATTGACCCGTTGGCACCCGCTGCCGACAGGAGCAGTTCACGGTGGACGTGCCTCTGTCATCAGCTGTAGGATTTCGCTTTTCCTTTTTGTTTTCACATCCTTCTTCAGGATGAAGCTGCAGCTGCAAAGGTCGCCAGACGTCAGATGCTGCAAGTCAGTGTTATTATCCCAGGAAGAAAATTGCATTACTTAAGCTAATTACCAAATGGCATTTCTCCTCTGAAAAATTACATACCTGGGCTCTCTAGGAACACAGAGTGCACAGCTTTGAAAGCAAAGTCATTCCTGAGGCTTTTTGAGCGATGCGATTTGGTTAACCTACTTCCTAAAGCACAATTAAGTGTAGCTGAATAATGGCTGTATGGGAGTGACCTTTCCTCAAAATAATCTGGTCCCCGTGCATTTGGTATTTCACTGAGAAGGTCTGCACAGCAGCTAGCACGCGCTTCGTGCTCAGAGAGTGCCCAAAGCCCTTCCCTGGGAGGATGACCTCCTCTCTGCTCCCGATTTCATCTTGGCCGCAGAAGGGTTAGCACACGTGAGCTGCTAGCCAAAGCAAGGACCCTTCAATTTATCAGCTTCCTGGAAAGCAATGGGATTAAAATCTTTGGGACGCAGTTTGAAGAGGTGGGGAAGCAGAGTGTTTGGGAGCGTTGTCTGGTCTGTAGGTACCGGGCGGAGGGGCTGACAGGCAGAGCAGCTTCTGGGCCTTGTGGGTTGTCTTTGGTGCTTTTTTCTCCTGTAAGAGGATGGGTGACCAGATCATTCCCCTTTCTTACGTTCCCAGCAGTTTTTATCTTACTCTAGATAAATTCTTGCATAAACCTGATGTTAACAGCAGCGGTGCGACCCAGTTAAGGTTTGGTCTTGTTTCTGAGTACTTTCAGGATATTTTAAAGCCAGATGCAAAATTCTTAATTTATCCCTTTCTTTCCTGTGACGCTTTCTGTTAGAACATCCTTTAGTAATAAAAATAAGACTAATCAGTACAAATGAACAAGTTTTGAAATGTTGTACTCAAAAATGCGACCTCAGCTCTTGTTTCTCCAGCCAGTGGATTGTCTCTGACTCTCTAATGCGAGTCCCACTGGCAGGTTTTTGAGTAGCTTTATGCCATCAGAAAAAGTACTGAAAGAGCAAAACCTGAAGAGGCAAGATTAGCTAAAATTGCACTTTGCAGATTCGCAGAGGTTTTTGCATCAGATCGGCTGTCAGGGTCAGATGAGATACTGTTGATGCATCAGTATGAGGAAGAGCTTGCTGTTTGTTTTCCAGCTCTGCATTTTGCAGAAATACTCTTGCTTCACATTTTTAATGGAAAATATATTTCTAGCCTTCTGTGTTTGCAGAGGGTAGCTTACAAATGTGAAGTCCAAAGGCTCAAAACCACAAAGACAAATAAAGCACCAATATTCGCAGCTGTTAGAGTGATGCTTTTTAAACTGAGTTCCATGAGATTTGGTGTTTTAGTTTATGGCTTTTGAATGATAATACCCTGGTTTTGAAGTATTTTGCAAATTACTAAAACTATCAGATTCCTTAAGTTAATCATAAATGTTATAAACTTCCATTTAAAAACATTTTTTTAAATATGTAATTATATTTTATAAATCCTATTTTCAGATATTTCCTCCTATCTAATGAATTACTTGGAAATTATTTAAGGAAAGAAGAAATAAAGTAAAATTGAAACCTTTGATGTCAGTTTTTCTCTATTTTTATCTTCCTCCTCACTTTTTATCTCTTTCCCATTCCAAGCCTTTCATGCAGTGACTGAGGACAGCATTCCTTGTCCTTTGTATAAAATGTAATAGATGGGAGGCTGATTTTTAACTGTTGCTATGTTGTCCAACCGTCTAGATTTACCAGCTGTTATGTGTGTTATACTGGCAAGGGGCAGTCTCAAGGGGGAAAAAGAAAAATCTTTCTGTTCTTATTTTCCTTTTTTTTTTTTTTAAAAAAAAAAAAAAACAAAAAACGTCTTTTACCGAAGCCCTGGGCTCAGGAGGCTGCGCTGGCCATTGTGCAGAAGTGCCCCTGGATGCAGTAGCCTGGATCCCAAGCGGTGGTGGCCGATATCCTCTTAGGTGAAATCACCCACTGCACCATCCAGAGGCTTAGGTGGGCTTACATCCTTCTGTGGTAACCTATACGTTGCCTTATCCTTTCTCTCTGTACTTCCAGACCTCTTGCCCTTGGTATACCACTGAGCTCTATCTTCTCCTGACAAGGAGCTCCTAAGCTCGGGGCTTGTTGTGTGAGAGCTTGTTCTTCTGATCACATTTGAATTTGCTGCTTATTTTCCAACAAATGCCAATATTCGGTCTTGAAAGTTGCTGACCTACAGTCCCCGTGGTGTGCCGGAGGGTTTATGGGTGCTGCTCCTCTCCATCCCCTTTCTGGTGGGAGAAGCTCTCTGGGGATGAGAAGCTTTCTCCATAGCCTGGCTGGTCTGGTGACTTGTCTACAGGCTGTGGCTTCTCAGTAAAGGAACTTGGATCCAATATTCCAGCTGTAGGAACATTGCCATTAGGTTTGGGTGCAAATCTAATAATATCCTCCAGTGCCTGTTGCGCTTCATTTGTTAATGGTAAATTTAATCTGCCCTCAAGCTCACCAAGTTTCAGTGTTCTTTATGGTCCCCGTTAGGTTTGACTGAATATTAGTATCATCTGCGAATCTTGCTCCCTTGCTGCTCATCTGTTTTTCTATATCAATAATAAAAGTAATACTATGGAGTTCTGTAAAGGTCTTTTCAAGCTGTGAATGTTTTGCTCATTTTATTCCTGAATGCTGCACATGAGTCCTGATATTCAAGCAGGGAATTCATTTGTGTGCTATGTATAGCTCAGCTACTCCTCAAATACTGCCATTTTGTCCCTGATACAGAATATTATTTCCATTTATTAAAAGATAGTTGAATAATATTTGTCTAAGTTGGTTTATTTAAAGAATTCAGTGTCAACCAGAGGCTTTCAGAAATACATAGACACTTCAGACGAGTTTCCCATTAATACTTTAAACAGCTTCAATTAACCTGTTTTTAAGGCATTTGAAGTTTTACATGCTTGTAACTGAATAAATAAGCAATTTTTTAAGCAAGCTTTTGTTTAAGACAATATCTGCAGCTTCTGCATCTTCTGTAGAAATACACGGTTGCAGGGTGAGAGTAATTTTTAGGTGATTTTGCATTTGTGCCCCATAGTGAACAGTCTTGATTCTGGTAAAAGGTTGCTGGATTTTACGCGCATCTTAAAGAATTTATTTTCCTTTAGCGAAAGCTCATTGCACAAAGGTAATTTGGCACCAGCAGCACTCCTAGGTGGGCAACTTTTGATTTATATGGAAATAAAAGTGGCAGGGCAATCCTATTTCCTACCTTAGGAAGCATCTCCCTCGCCGCTCTCTTGTCGTTCTGAACGAGGCCACTCTTGCTGGATCTCCCTGCATAAACTGAAATGCTCAAACCCCTTAATGTTGTGGCCCTGGGATGTCTGCATCTGCACGGAACTTAAATGCTTCGCTACTAGAGCTGGTGCAGGGCTTTGCTTCACGTGGGAAATGCGCGTTGTTGTTGCTGTCCGGTCCATACGTTGCTCAGCTGAATTTCATGGACGTGCACGGGACTCAGGAGGTATGTAGAATATCACCATCTTTTCACCGTGCAAGAGGGAGCTGGGGAAAAAAGAATCTTCAAAAGTCAAATGGGCAACAGGAACCCAAAGGCTTGTTCTCCCCGTTCTCGTTGAAAGTAATGTTCTCATTAACAGTAATGCTGATTTTTCTGTTACCCTTAACAGGAACAGGCTGAGGCAAATGCTGAGAACATTTTAAATTCCCTTCTGTGTACTTAAAATAATACTAAGAAAGATCTTGGCGTCACAAAAAAATTGTATATTTCTCGGTCTTGGGATTTCAGATTTACTATGAAAATTGTCAGAAATCACACAGCAGCTGAGTTATCATCTCACTTTCTAAGAGACATATATCAACATCGGACCTGTCTGGCATGTCCTACCTGTTTTTGCACCACGAAGAAGAGGTAGAAGGTGCTTTGTACAGCTAGGCTCGTCTCAAATACAGAAGTCTCACTGGTGGGGTAGACTGAGTGGGATTTTGCCCTTTAAGTTCTGTAGGTGGTGTGGACAGGAAAACCTGGCTGGGAGAGCAACGGTTCTTCCTTGCGGCTCGTCCCTCTGGAGTCAGTGGGCACCTTCTGGAGCCCTTGCTGGGGCTGGGGAAGGCTTTCAGGCAGCCCATCGTGCACCCATTGCTTTTGTTCTCTTCCCCCCTCGTTCAACAGTTCTGCTTGGGAGAGAGCAACGTGACTTTATTCCAGTCACTTTGGCTGTTTGTTTTTGTTCTCTTGCCTTGGATGAAAATTGCTGGTCTTCAAGACCGTGTTTCAGCTACACAGTGAGGGTGGCTACCTTTTGGGTGCTGCTGTACTGATTTGGGTTTTTTGGGTTTTGTTTGCTTTTTTTTTTTTAATGTTTAAATCCAGAACAAAAGATCCTTGAGACTATAACTTCCTATTCTACTAGGAACCTACAGTGTAGCTTTAAGTTTTTCTAAGTTAGTACGTAGCTTGGTGCCTAAAATTGTAGGGTAATATTTAAATAGTTTACCTCTTTCTTCTTCCTCTCCCCAAAATGTCCTGAGCTACCATCCTCTCTCTTCTTTTCTATGAGAAATGCAAGAGGCAACCCGATAAAGCCAGCAGTGACTGATGGGGCATTTTCCATTGAACAGCAGCGTGGTGGTTATTGATCTGATCTGAAACGCAGGCAGCAGCGTGATCGCTTCAAAATCCTGATGGAAAATATCCACTTGCAAAGGAAGAGACACAAAAGCTGGCTGGAAACACTGGTGGGTTTTAGGCTGAGCAGACAAGTAAGGGGTGTACAGGTGTGTGTAAGACTCTCTTGGGTCTATTTTTTGGTGTTTCAGTAACCTATTAGATTTGTGTCAACCTCCTCACCCCAATGGTCCCACAAAAATGGGATCTGCTTATACATAAAAATAAAAACGCAAACTGGGTAAGATTAAATGGGAGCGTTAAAACTGATGTATATATCCCAGGCAAAATGATTTATCTTAATTTATCCATTTCAAAGCATTGCTGTTAATTGAAAATGATTGTCTGTGGAGGCCTTGGTTAAATGAAGGATCACAGGAAGCACACGGGCACAAAATGCAACTAATTTTAAAGTGATTGTGACTTTGGGCGAGCTTATCTTTTCATGAAGTCTGAAAGGAAGGTAACATCATCTCTTCCTTAGTACAGAGAACACCAGCAAATTAATGTCAGTGAAGCAGAGAATTTAATGGCTGTTCTGCGAATTAAAAGCTACTTTCTCCTTAGGTTTATGATTTGAAGTAATGTTGCTGAGTGAAGTGTTGTAATTAAAAGTAAAACAGAGGCCTGAGGATGATAGATGTGACCCGCGGCACTCTCATGCTGAGAAGTCTGTGTAATTTTTCCCCAGCAGAAGGTAGATGGGAGATTCATCATCAGGACAGCAAACGTTCACGCAGGGGTGGGGGAAGCAATTGCACAGAGACCTGTCACTATGAGAAGCCCATGAATATTCTTACACAAATTTTAATTTAAAATATTGGTTTAATTGTCTGTTGGGGAACTTCACGTTCACTCCATAAACAAAGCGTTGAGTTCGGTGATGGATGTGCCCCTTCAGACCGGGAGGTGTTCTTCTCTGCGTGAAGATGAAGTGGCCTAAGACACCGTGTACTAGTGGTGCCTGTCACAACCCTAAGAATAACAGCATTAAGTAATTTAGCATCTTACATTTATAATTAGGTATGACTTATCCAGTGATCTCTGACAGCGTAAATTGTATTGTACTAGGGGAGCTCAAACCAGTGGGCAAGATTAATGGTCATATAATGGGAAAGGAAGTCTGAAAACACTTTCTTCATCCAGAAATTAAGAGGCATTAATTTAGACATAAAAGGCATAAATGTTTGAAGACATTGGCTTGCTAGGAGTGATAACATGTATAATAACAGCACTTTTCAAGTTTATTACTGTTTTCAGTATCACAGATGGCTGCAAATTGTAGGGCTCTCTTCTATTGTGTCTTTCCCCTCTGCCAAATTAACAAAAGAATGTTAAATCTTGGCTAGCTTTAATACGGTGCATATGTTAATGATGGAAATTGCTTCATTGTGCTGCTAAATTGATGAAAGCAAGACAAGACGTGGGGAAATGTGTGTGCTTTAGTTGGTACTGGGTATTATTTTGGGATTCAGACTTATGTTCTGCACATAGTGGGGCTCTCTGGAAGATGAATACATTTGCATTCCATGTTTGCCAGCACACTTCTGTTTTGAGTGCTTTCATGTTTCAGTTGCTACTGGGTATATTTCGGGACAGAAACTTATGTTCAATATAAACTGGAGCTCTCTAGAAGGTGAATAACTTCACGTTTGGCAGTAGGTTTCTGTTTTGAATGATTGCATCCCAACTGGCCGTGCAGACACACAATTCTGATCAATGCGTTGCTTTGAATTATAAAGAGGCGATTGCCCTGATCTCAGCCTGGCTTCCGGTGAGTGGAGAGGCGGACTACGAACAAGTCCTGGAGATAAAGCAGAGCTATAGCATGCAGGAGGTTATAGCCGGCCGAGCCCTACGTCCCTTGTGGTGGATACGGGACGGTGTGTAGGTGAGATGAGGGACGGCAGATAGATGAAGAGCGTTACCCTCGCTAATGGATTTGAATGTTACGGAGGCTTCGTGTCATCTGAGCTTGTCTCAATGACAGCACTTGTGTGGGGGTTGCTCAGATCGTGTTTCAGAGATCCTGCTGTGATCTTTGCTCTTCTGGATGCTCAGCTCATGACCTTGGGGTCCAAGCAGTCACGGTCACTTCTGAAATCTGAGTATATCCAAGTCTTCTCCATCCTTGCTCCCCACTCCAGACTCTGTACCCAGAATGGAGGAAAAGCTTTGCTCTTGGTCTCTCTGCACCTCTGATTCACTCTGTGAAATGGAAATTGCTTCCATGTCTTCCCCAGACTGGATAATGAAATTCCCCAATGATATTGTGATGAGCATGTAGGAAAGACCAGAAAGAAAAGTAGCGATTCAGACCGAGGTTTGAAATGTATGTGCAAAGCTGTTGGTTTCCTCACCAAGCAAATAGAAGCAACCAAGCCGTATAGAATAGAATATTATTTATAGAATAAAACAGCTTTCTGTGGAATAGTTTTAACTTTGACAGACTCCATCCTATGGAATAGGGTGGAGGTGGGGTAGAGTTGAGTTTTGTAGATATAAAAAGTACCAGGAATGCGTGAGGGGGCTGTTTGGGTTAGGCTACTTTAATTCTGGCATTTAATTCTGGCAACTTAAATGCTGACACTTAGCGTGATGTCATTTTTTGTGCCATATATGTAAGGTCTAAGACCTTTTTGCTCATCCTGGCTTTCCAGTCAGGCATGAGAGTGATATCTCTGCTAGTCACAATCTACTCTGGACCTCGTTGGCAGAGGTCCCTGAGCCAAGAAAGCATTGCACCTGAGAGATTTCGGTCGTCAGTGTAGTTTCCGATCATTGCTCTTTCAGCTGTGTGCTCTTAGTATTTTCTCTATCAATTTGCAAAGAAGATGAGAAATTCTTATATATCTATATATAGT